>JAASGT010000099.1:0-50177 GCA_023334315.1 Globisporangium alternatum | reverse complement strand
TGATTGGCTGGTTCTGACTGATCCGTTATAAGCGACGGCGGTTTCAAGCGAAGGTTTACGGTATAAACGATTTTAAAACAGCAAATGCATAGAATCACCTGTTCTCTACATCTTTTGTAACGACAGACACGGCCGTCTTTTTCTCCACGAACACTGCACGCGGCGCAGCTAACTCGAGAGCCGCTTGCTGTTTCCCCCACCGCCACACAGTGCCGCGGTGAACCTTGAGTATGCGCGCAACCTCGTCTTGCTGCTCGCCACGAGCAAGACGGGCAAGCGCGTCTAGCTTGTCCTCGTTGGCGGTGGTGCCCACCCTCGCTCTCTCCGCCATTTTGGCTTTGAAAGTGGGCTGTGAGCGCCACTCATAAATTGACGTGCGCGCAATATTATGTTGTTAGTGACGTGTAAATACAATTTCTTACATTGAGCTTGGTGGAATCATGTTTCGATTAAAACCTTGTGAACGAGGTCTAAATATTGGTGGCGTTTTACTCAGCGGGACTTTTTACAATGTTGCAACTCGGCCGAGTTTTACGGTAAGATACTTTCTCAGGTTGTTTATTTAGAGCTTGAAGCTGATTCGTTTACACCCAAGAGGTCCAGTATTCAGAGCAAGAAAGCGGATCTGAGCCGCCGTTCTTTTTTGTCTACCCGACGGTGATGTGTGGCTCGCAGATTTCTTTCTCCCTCCCTCGCGAGCCCCAGACAAGCAAGAGAGTCACGAGACCAAAGTCAGCATGAGCCGCATGTCCACCGCCGTGAACGTGGGCCTGGGCGCCGCATCCGTGGCCGCACTCCTGGCGCTGCGCGCGCGCCGCGCCGTGTACTCGACGTTGGCGCAGACGCTGCAGCCGCCCGTGCTCGAGAAGCGCCCGCACATGGTGCCTTTCGGCGCTGTGCCGGGCCAGAACCGCGGCCCGAACCCAATGAAGCCGATCCTGTACATCGAGGACCCATACTTCTACGCGCGCGACGACACGCGCAAGAACGAGGACGTGCTCGAGCACCTGCGCAAAGAAAATGTGTACACGGAAGCGAAGACCAAGCACCTCGAGCACGTGCGCACGAACTTGTACAACGAGCTGCTCTCGCACGTGCAGGAGACCGACGAGGAGTTCCCGTACCCGCACGGCGACTACCTGTACTACACGCGCACGGAGAAGGGCAGCAGCTACATCTACCACTGCCGCAAGGCCAAGAAGGGCGACGCGACGACCTCGGACGCCCCCGAGGAGCTCCTGCTCGACGAGAACGAGATCGCCAAGGGACAAAACCACTGCGACGTCTCGAGCGTGCGCCCGAGCCCGTGCCACCGCTACCTCGCGTACATGGTCGACTTCAACGGCTACGAGACGTACACGGGGTACATCAAGGACCTGAAGACGGGCAAGCTGCTTTCTGATCGCATTGAGAACATCTCGAGCCTGCAGTGGGGTCCGGATTCGTCTGTGCTCTACTACGCGACGCAAGACGAGGCTCACCGTCAGGACAAGATCTGGCGCCACCAGGTGGGCAGCACGGAGCCGGACCAGCTGCTGTACACGGAGAACGACGAGATCTACAGCGCGTACTTCATGAAAGCGCGTAGCGGCAAGTACATGTTCCTCTGCTCGAGCAGCAGCGAGACGAGCGAGTGGTCGTTCATCGACCTGGAGCACCCGTCAAAGCCGCCGCAGGTGATTGCGAAGCGCGAGAAGGGTGTGTTGTACTCAGCGGACCACTTTGGCAGCAACTTTTACATCGTGACGAACAAGGACAAGGCGACGAACTTCAAGCTCATGTTTGCGCCTGTGGCGACGCCGTCGCCGACCCACTGGCGCGACGTGTTCCCGTACGACGAGAGCATCAAGGTGGACGACATCGACTGCTTCAAGGACTTCATGGTCATGACGGGCCGCCAGGGCGGCTTCTCGCAGATCTGGATCATCAAGGCGACCGCGCCGACCAAGCACTCGCGCCACCGCCTTGAGTTCGAGGAGTCGAGCTACGCTGTCGGGGGCTGGATCAACCGCAACTTCGACACGGACAAGTACCGCTTCGTGTACTCGTCGATGACGACGCCGCGCACGACGTTTGACTACGACGTCAACACCAAGCAGGTGACGTTCCTGAAGGAGAAGCCAACGCCGAACTACGACCGATCGCTGTACAAGTCGGAGCGTCTCGAAGCCACGGCCAAGGACGGCACGATCGTGCCCATCTCGATCGTCTACCGCGCCGACAAGCGCACCAAGGACCACCAAGCGCTGCACCTGTACGGCTACGGCTCGTACGAGGCGTCGATCGACCCGAGCTTCGTGCCTTCGATCCTCCCACTACTCGACCGAGGCGTGATTTACGCGATTGCGCATATCCGCGGCGGCGGTGAGAATGGCCGCACGTGGTACGAGAACGCCAAGTACAAGACGAAGAAGAACACGTTCACGGACTTCATCGACTGCGCCGAGCACCTGATCGCCAAGGGCTACACGAGCCCGAGCAAGATGACCTGCGAGGGTCGCAGCGCTGGTGGGCTGCTCATGGGTGCCGTGCTGAACATGCGCCCAGACCTATTCAAGGCCGCGATCGCCGGCGTGCCGTTCGTGGACGTGATGAACACGATGAGTGACGCGTCGATCCCGCTGACCACGGGTGAGTGGGAGGAGTGGGGCAACCCGAACGAGTTAGAGTACTTCCAGTACATGCTGAGCTACTCGCCGTACGAGAACGTGAAGCAGCAGGCGTACCCGAACATCCTGGTCACGAGCGGGCTGTTTGACCCGCGCGTGGCGTACTGGGAGCCGACCAAGTGGGTCGCCAAGCTGCGCGACGTCAAGAGCGACCAAAACGAGATTTTGCTCAAGATGGACCTCTCGGCGGGCCACTTCAGCGCGAGCGACCGCTACCACTACCTCAAGGAGAAGGCCTTCGACCTCGCGTACCTGCTCGACAACCTCAAGCTCGTGCAGGAGGCCGACAAGAAGAAGCCGGCGCCAAAGAGCGAGTAAGAAATGAGAAGCTGGCATTTGAACGTGATCGTTTGTAGTTGATCAAGCAACGAAGAAGAGAAATGCGTTGATGCGTTTGAAGTGCAATCGTTGGTGTTTTCTGTGGTGGTTGGTTTGAAGATCTTTGTGTGATTTTAGCCAATCAGCGAGCGCGACCTTTCGATCTTTGGTTGTCAAAAGCTCCATTGAGGCAAACAGATCGTATATGATCCACCAGCGAGCGAGTCCGTTCTCAAGATGCGCAGCGAAGGTGAAGCGCACGAGAGCAGCGTTGTTCCTGTGAGCTCAGAGGATGAATGGATGCAGCGTGAAGAAGCGCAGCAGTGTGAGCATGTGAAAGTGGAGGATGACAAAGCGCCTGAGCCGCAGCAGAAGCAAGAAGAAGAGCTCACACCTGACAACAAAGGTGAAGAAGCCGAAGACGCAGAACGCTTGCCTTCAGCGACGCTGTTCGAGGTTTCGATTGAGAAGACCGAGAAGGGAGGATTCGGCATCTACTTCACGAAGCGTGAGTCACTGAGCGGTAGCCCGTGCCTAGCAGTTGACGGGTTTGTGGACACTCCAAGCCAACATGAAGCGACACCAGCTGATGAGGACGCCACTGACGCAGTTACTGAGTCGGACAACAAGAAAGATGAGATTCGAGAGCTGCTCCAGCTTGGTGACGTCCTCGTCGGTGTCAACGGCGCCGACTGTCTGCAGATGGAGGTGATGGAGATCGTCGCCCTGCTCCGCGCCGCACCATTGGGCAGCAACACACTTCAATTCAATCGCGAGTGCCATGAGCTTGAGAAACACTCCGAAAACAGCGAGCAATCTGACACCACATCAAAGAAAGAAGAGGCATCGGCGTCCATCACAAAGAGCTTCATCGGCGCGCTGCGCAAGGTGAAGACGAAGATTCGAGAGGGCATCGAGGGCGACGAGGAGCTGCTGGCGCGCGAGCAGGAGGAGAAGGCACTCTTCGAGAAGACGTGGCTCGCCGAGTTCGATCGCCTTAAGAGCGAGTATGAGACCAAGTGGGAGACATGCACGTACACGGCAGACGAGTTCTGCGGTCTCCTCTACCACTCGGGCGACCCGCAGCAGAAGGAGTACTTGCTACGCGAATACTCGCTGCTTATGGACGCTTGGAAGAACGCCAACTTGTCAGCAGCTTCGCTTCGTGTGCATCCAGATTGGCCCGCCCCACGGATTTCGTACACTGCAGTGATCGAATATCACCATTCTCCAACAGTACTGTCAGATGTGAATGGTGACATCGATCGCAATGGACCACAGCCACCAGCACCACAGGTTCGCGACATCTACCTGTCGCCGCCAATGTATCGAGTACTGGACGCGCTGCGCCAGGATTTCACGTGGCGCCGTAATGATGTCCACGCGCTCGCGAAGCGGCTCGGGGCCGCGGACGTCGTTTCGTGCAACGATCTTGTGCAGACGCTGGAGGCGCGAGGAGGAGCGCGCTTTGAGAACGCGTTCCAGTCCGCCGAGTACCCGCGACTGACGAAGGCAGTGTGCCGCTCACTGCACGCGCACGCGCGGCACGCGTCCAAGAGCTGCGAGGACGTAAGTGGAATGCCCGACTTGACGCAGCTCAAGAAGGCGGTGGCGAGCAGCTAGATGGCGTATTCTTATCATAACTTCAAGATAAGAGATGAAGCGACAGTGGTGTATTTTGTTAATCAGGCTTGTTTCTGTTATCTAGGAATAGTAAAAATGCATATGGTATATATTTTTTTCTTGTTGGGGTATTTTCGTCACGTATCCACCATCTGCCGTTTGGTTATTGCTCATTTCGCGGCTTCAAGACAGCAAGACAAGCAGGACGACATGGACGTGTGGGGCAGCCAGCGCACGGACGTAGCAGCGTCGCAGGTGGACGAGGAGGAGGACTACGAGGTTGCGGAGAGCGGGAAGGACGCGCTCATCGTGCTTATTGATGCGCGCGCCGCCATGTTCGCGCCCTACGCGCCGTCGGCCGCTGAAAATGCCGACAAGGCACCTGCGACGTGGTTTCACGCGGTCGTGGAGCTCGTCGTGAAGCTGCTCAAGGCGAAAGTGATTGCGAGCGACAACTCACTGCTCAGCGTCGCGTTCTTTGGCTCGGTACGCTTGTGTTCGTATCATGGTAGTCGCTGGTGTTATGGCGGGAATAGTTGCTCACGCGTGACCACATCACCACCATTATTGTTAATGCGCTCATGTGCAGCACAAGCGCGGTGAGGCGAACAATCTCGAGAGCGTGTACGAGTTCCAGCCGCTCGGGTACCCGTCTGCCGCCAGGATCAAGGACCTGCAGGCGATCCTCGAAGACGGATTTGACGCGCAGCGCGAGTTCGAGAGCATGCAGAACAGCGAGGAGATCGCGATCAGCAACGGGCTCTGGCACTGCGGCATCGCATTTTCCAACGCAAAGTAAGCACGACCTTTCATTTCCTAACGGTGCATGTGGTCTGGTTTAGTGACATCCATTAACGGACTAATGTGCATGTATCACAGCCTCAGGAAGAAGGACACGCAGCGCGTGTGGCTCTTCACGAACGACGATTCGCCGCTGCCGCCCGATCCTGAAGAGAAAGGTCGCGTGCAGAAGCAAGTCCAGGTACGTTAGGAGGATGCTGTCTATTCATCTGTGTGTATTATGTGCGAATGCGAAAGCTAAGCTATGCTCGTGTCTGTCTGTCTATCACTGTAGAATCACGTGGAGCTTAAGCGCACGCTGAACCTGTTCTACATCACTCCACCGGGCAAGGACAAGTTCGATCTCTCCAAGTTCTACGCGTGCGTGTTCAAGGACTACTCCTTGGAGGCGGATGATGCTGACGATGAGCCAGCGGTGGCCGCGGACGGGAGCATTATCCAGTACCAGCCGGCATTCCCCGTCGACTCGCTGGAGGATCTCACGGAAGGCTCGCTGCGCAAGCGCTTTCGCAAGCGTCGCCTCACGAGTTTCTCGCTGCATTTCACGAAGGATGTGTCCATTGGCGTGGAGCTCTACGCGCTCGCCATAGTGCAGAAGAAGAGCTCGCCTGTGGCACTGGACGCGTCGACGAACACGCCGCTGAAGAGCGAGACCAAGTGGCTCTGCGAAGATACGGGTGCGTACCTCACGCCCGACCAGATCAAGCGCTACATCGAGTACGGGGGCAAGCGTGTGTACTTTTCACCGGATGACGTGGTGCAAATCAAGCACTACGACGCCTCTGGGCTCCAGGTCATTGCGTTCAAGCCGATCAGTACACTCAAGTGGAACTCTAACATCCGCAGCCCGTACTTCCTCTACCCGAGCGAGGGCTACATCGAAGGCAGCTCCAAGGCGTTCATGGCGCTGCTGAATGCGATGGTCAAGAAGCAAAAGTACGCGCTGGCGCGGCTGATCGCGCGAAAGTCGAGTGAGCCGCGACTCGTGGCGCTGCTGCCCCAAGAAGAAGTCGTCGACGAGCTTGGACAAGTGCAACCGTCCGGGTTCAACGTAATTTTCCTGCCGTACCTCGACGACATTCGCGATATTCCAGTCGAGACGCACGAAAGCTCGACGGACGAGCAAGTCGATGCCGCGAAAGCGCTGATCTCCAAACTCAAGCTGACCGAAGTGCCAAGCTTTGAGAACCCAGGTATGTTCAAAAACGGGCATTTGGTTTGGTCTGATGATTGACTGGGTTTGTGTGTTGCTTCATCAGAGCTTCAGAAGCACTATTCGGCCGTCCAGGCACTTGCGTTGGGCGAGGAAGAGCTGGAGTTTGATGAGAAGAAGGACACGACGCTGCCGGATGAGGAAGGATTTGCGCAAGAAGACGTGAAGGTTCGTAAAAGTGTCTTCTATTGCTTCGTGGCTCATTGACATGACAGACAGGTACTAGCGCAAGGATGGCTTACAATTCTGGTGCTACCGACAATTTGTTCAACGCATAGGACGCGATTTCGACCTTCCGGGACGTGTGTGGCGGAGATCTGATCGACCAATCGAATCTGAAGAGAAAGGTAAGTGTGTTGTGTTCACCTGCTATCAGTAAGCAACCAGTCAACTCTTCATTATCGTTTGCTGATGTTAACTTGCGCTTCTGTAGCCGAGTGCTGCTCCGGCGCGAAAGACCGCTGCGAAGAAAGGAGCGAAATCCACTACCGGCAGCGGCGAACCGAGTGCAGGAGACGATCTGAGCAAGGAGACGTGGGGACAACTCGTCGCTTCCAACACGATCCAGAAGAAGAACGTTGCGCAGCTCAAGGAGTTTCTGCAGTCGCACGGCATCTCGACGATCGGGAAGAAGGCTGAACTCATCGACAAAGTTCGCGATTTCGTCGAGAGTTAGCAGCAGCAGCGCTCAGTTGATAACGGACCCTCCCAACCAGATCGGCTTTAAACACAGGTAGACTTGAGTTGAGTCGACTCTGGCTTGATAGTTCGCAACGTTCAGCTTTTACCATCGATCACGTCGGTAGCGGCGGCGCCGGTGTCGCCAAACTGCACTGGGTGGCGGAGTTGAAGCTCGCCTCAGCGAAATACATGTCTTCTTCACTTTGCGGAGTGACCCAGTAGCCTCCTCCAGTGTCATCTCCATGTTCTTCTAACCTCTGTTCACGCTCTGCGAGGGCAGATGCTCTCCCAGGTGATCCATCTCGCGTGCTTCTACCGTCCGCTGTGCGATCCAAAGCTGCTCGTGGGCTCTTCCACAGCCTCTGCGCTTGTTCGCTGACATCGCTCGAGTTCTCGTTCCGACGTTTGCTCTTGTGCACCTGGCGATGGTGGTTTGTTGTCTCGATTGGTTTTACGTGCCTTGCTGGTCCTCGGCTATTGACATCAGTGTTGACCTGATGCGTCGTGTCGTTCGTGTAGATCACTGGACCAAGATTCGGAAGCGAAAGACCGGTTTCAGGGATCCTTGGCTGCGTTTGGCGCCTCCTTCGCGTGGATCGATGAGCAGTTGATGCCTTGTGACTCTGTTGGCGATGATGTTGATGCAGCTTTGGCGGGGTCCTGAACTGCTGGTGGTCCATCGGTGCGACGCTGATCGGATGCTGGCGCTCGAGCGGCAGCATGAAGGACGGATCGTACGTGTACAGCACTTGCTGCTGGTGATACGGGAACTCAGGTCGCGGTGGGAAGCTGTAGACTGGCGAGTGCATGGGGATCACAAGTGAGCCCGTGGGCGGCACTGGCGTCACCTTGTGCTTCATCCGAGGCACGGGCGACTGAAATGACTGAACAGCAAGCGTATCAGCAACAACACTGGCAATACCTCCAGTGAGCTCATGAATGAGCAAATCAAACGGTCGCTTACCTCATACGGCGGCACATCCCAGCAGAACTGGGGCTGCAGCGGGCTCGGGTGTTCATGCGGAGCCTGCTGATGACTGATACTGTTGTAGACGTAGTTCCCCTCGTTTCCCATCGAGAAGGTCGTGTACGCTGGCGTCCATGGCTGGTTGTACGCGTACGAGCCGAATGGTTCACCACCATTAATGTACTGATCGCTCGCGTCAAGATAGCACGCGTTGACTGGACACACGCGTTGAGGGATTGGCATTTGCTGCTGCTGCTGCTGATATCCCATCGCCACCATGTGAGGGAGTCCAGCGTACTGCATTGTCGCGTGCTGCTGATGCTCTTGTGGTTGTTGCTGGTAGTAACAAGACGACGGTAGTGAGCCACTCTGAGAGCTCAGTATCGACTCATTGCGTGCACCTGACGACTCGTCCACAAAGCGTTCGCCCGTGATGAACGGATGGCGCAGCGCCTCCCTCGCAGTCCACCGTGCAGCGGGGTCGACGATCAGCAGGCCATTTAGAAAGTGTAGAAACGCCTGCCTTCGCTCCTGCTCGTAGATGATCTCAGCTGGCGTCGCACTCGCTCGGAAAGGGTACGCGTGCACAAGATCGGCGAGCTTCGAGTACTTGAAGTACTTCTTGGCCACACGCACCTCGCTGTCCGCCTCCTTGGCGAACTGCTCGGGCGTCTTGAGCACAAACTCCTCGTTGCTGCTGAAGCCCGCGGCCCGTTGCCGAATGTGCACGTCGTAGAACTTGAGCACGTTCCTTCCTTTCTTGAGCAGGTACTGCGGCAGTTGGCTATAAATTGGGTAATCACAAATAGGGTAAATGATCACATTACAGACACTGCTGAAGAATGGTGCAGATTGGGCATCTAAAGCGCCATACATACCCGAGGGTCTCTTCGATGAGACAGAGCTGGTCGTGCTCCGAGACGCCTGGAAACAATGGGAGTCCGAGCAGCATCTCGAACGCGATGCAGCCGAGCGACCACATGTCGATCGCGCCGTTGTACGGGATGCCCAGCAGCACCTCGGGCGAGCGGTAGAACCGCGACTGAATGTACGAGTACACGGTCTCGTTCTCGAGGCACGCCGAGCCAAAGTCCACGACTTTTAGCAACGGGATCGCTGTTGCGGGGCTCTGCTGGGAGAAATAGTGGTGGTGAGAGTTTGAAGGCGGCGCCGTGAACAACTGGTCCTGGCTAGTAGAGGCAGAGTGAGTAGTGGTGGCAAGCGTCAGTATCCTGAGATGCAAGCAGTATGCATAGAGAGAGGTTTGGGATACTCACCCAGCTAGCAGGATGTTCTCTGGTTTGAGGTCGCAGTGGATCACGCCCGCGTCTGTGAGCTGCACGAGCGCGTGGAGGATCTGCCGCACGAAGCCCTGCGTGACGTCCAGTGGGAAGCCCCTAAACTGTGGTTCAGTAGCAAGGAAGGATGAGTATCAGTATATACTCAGAAGTAGCGACCATAAGAGCCGCAAATGAACTGCTCACATTGTTCTCGGCGATGAGCTCGTAGACGTTCATGCTCAGGAGCTCAAAGACGAGACAAAGATGGCTCTGGAACTCAAAGTTGTGCAGCAGGCGGACAATGTGCTGCGAGTCCTCGGGTCCGTAGTGGCGGTTCAGCTGTGAGGCAAAGCAGTGGTGAGCTAGCCGTATGTAAGGATTGCGTTGTCTGTGTGACACAGTGCTCGGACACTCTCGCTTAGCATAAAAGGCGTACCATGCGCGTGATCTGCACCTCGACGATCGCCTGCTTGTAGTACGACGGGTGGTTCCGAATCACCTTCACGGCCACGATCTGCTTCGTGATCAAGTGTTGACAGCGAAACACCTGGCCAAAGGTGCCCTGGCCCAGCAGATCGAGCACCACGTACCGCGATGATACTGACGTTGAAGCTATGCTGCTACTGCTGCTGTTCGCCCTGGCGCCGCTGTCGTCGCCCAGGATGTCACGCACGTGGACGATGAGGTTGCGGTCCTCATTGTCCAGGCCGCCGTTGCCCGCTGGCTCGGCCTTCTTGGTCAGGACCCGACGTGAGGTTGATCCTGTTGCTGAAAGAGAGCCAGCGTGCGTCTCGGTGATAGCCTGGTGCTTGGGTATGGTGGGAACGGATGCCTTTGGTTTGTTCTGTTGTCCACTGCCACTATACGGTTGCTGCTGTTGTTGTGTCTGCTGCCGACAGTGCTTGTACGTGATGGTGAGGTACTCGGTCATGAGCGCGAGTAGCGGCACGCGGTCGCTCTCCTCTTGTTGTTCCTCTTGCTCCTTCATATCGCTCTGCGCTTGCTGGTGCTGGTGGCTCATGGTTCCCGTCTTTCCCTCAGACACCACCACAACACCAATGCGAGTAGCCGTGGACAGTCTTGTTCCAATTGCACGCGCCCTTTCTTGTTTCGCACACACACACGTACACAGACAGAGCGTCGCGCGCGCGTCTCTTTTTCTTCTTGCGTTGGCGCCTTTTCGCGTGAGAAGATGCAGCAAAGCGGCGTCGGTCAATCGAGAAGCAGCGCCGTTGCCTCTATCGCCATGCCACTACCGATCGTGCCAGAGAGAGAGAGCCACTTGGGCACACACCCGTGCAGCTGCTATCAGTTCGTGTGGGTGATCCGCTGGAGAATCGAGAGCAAGAGGTTCATGGACACACACACGCACACACACTCTGCTCTTTCTTGCTCAGAAGCTTCCGTCATGGACTGGTGAAACCGATCGATTTGCGGCTTTTCGTCCAGCAGCAGCGTCGACCGTATCTATTCATTAAAGTACGAAACCATACGTACTTACGTTCTCGATAAAGTACGAATTACTAGCCTGGGTTGTCAGAAGAACGAGCCCCTCCATTTTCCCATTTTCAAGCGAAGAGCTCAAGATGAACTTCCTCAAGACGCTCGGGGGCTTCGTGGGCTCGAACGCCATGGGCGGCCTGCCTTTCGTGCCGGACGCACCACCTGCTGCTTCCAATTCCGGCGCTGGAGCGCTGGGTGGCGACGACGCAGGCGGCGTGTACGACCTGCTGCCGGACTTCCAGCTGCTCTCGGGGCGCAGCAAGACCGACGCAACGCACCACGTGTCGATCTTCAAGTCCAAACAGCCGGCGGCGCAGCTCACGCAGAATGCGCTCAAGCGCATCAAGACGCTGCGCCACCCGAACATATTGGCGTACATCGACGGCACCGAGGTGGCGAACAACGGGCCCGTGCTCATTGTGACGGAGCAGGTCGTGCCGCTCGCCAAGTACCTCGCAGACCTGCGCGCGCAGTACGGCAGCGGCAGCGACGAGTTCCAGATGAGCGTCTCCTGGGGACTGCGCAGTGTACTGCTGGCGCTGCAGTTTATAAATGTCGACTGCAAGCTCATGCATGGACGACTGAACCCACAGAGCATCTTCGTGACCAAGGTGAGTTGAGCGGTTGAATGGAGACCA
This sequence comes from Globisporangium alternatum, assembly GCA_023334315.1. Classification (NCBI taxonomy): domain Eukaryota; phylum Oomycota; class Peronosporomycetes; order Pythiales; family Pythiaceae; genus Globisporangium; species Globisporangium alternatum. The sequence goes on along the minus strand of JAASGT010000099.1, from coordinate 38,484 downwards.
AGAGCGCATGATGCCTTCAACTTGTTATGGTACAGAGATCTCACAGGCGGTTAAAACTATGATGACAGGGTGGCGACTGGAAGCTTGGCGGGTTTGAAATGACGGCCGAGGTCACAAGCGACGGCCCGTCCTACATCTACACGTCCTTCGAGCAGTTCTCGGACGCGAATTACAAGCCACCAGGTACGGATAACGCTTTATGAGGCTCTTACTTTGAGAGACATTCAACTCATGCGTTTTGGGCTACTATCCACTTTGTATGTGTCGCTAGAATGTCTGCGACGAGAGTGGAAGGCGATCGCGACAGGCCCATCGTACGGCGTGGACGTCTGGGCGTTTGCGTGCCTGCTCTACTACGTGTATAACGACAACCAGATCCGCACGAGCGACCTGAACTCCGCGTCTAACATTCCGCCTGCGATCCGCACGCACTACCGCAAGGCGATCGACGCGACGCCCGCGCGCCGTCCGAGTCCGCAGAAGTTCCTCGCGTCCAGTTACTTTGACACGCCGTTCATTAAGCGCATGGACTTTCTCGAGAACTTGGCGATCAAGTCACCCGAGGAGAAGGTCGAGTACTACAAGGACCTGTGCGCGAACCTGACGTCGCTACCGAAGTGCTTTGGCATCCACAAGGTATTACCAGCGCTCAAGGCCGTCGTGGAGTTTGGCGCCGCCACAGGCGTCAAGAACGGACCGGTGAAGCTCGACCCGTCGGCGAGTCACATGCTGCCGGCCATGGTGCAGATCGGCAGCTCGCTCTCGGCCGACGAGTTCAAGGACCAGGTGCTGCCGATCATCATCAAGTTGTTTAGCTGCAACGACCGCGCCGTGCGCGTGCAGCTGTTGCAGATGATGGAGAAGTTCGCCGTGCATTTCGACGCGAAGCTCGTGAACAGCGCCGTGATCTTTGATAACATCTGCAGCGGCTTCACGGACGCGGCGCCCGTGCTGCGTGAGCTCACGGTCAAGTCGATGCTCCACATCGCCGACAAGCTCTCGGACGCGAACCTCAACACCCGCGTGATGAAGTACTTTGCCAAGCTGCAGGTATGCAACAATGTTGATCAGTGTTGTGATCTAACCAGAGTGAAACATGTAATGGTGAGCTGACAACCTTGTGTTTGTACTTCTGCCTTTGTTAGACGGACCCGGAGCCTGCGATCCGTACGAACACAACGATCTGCCTGGGCAAGATCGCCGCCAAGCTCAACGACGCGACGCGGCCGAAGGTGTTGTTCCCAGCGTTTGCGCGCGCGATGAAGGACCCGTTCCCGCACGCGAGACTCGCAGGTCTGCGCTCGCTGACCGCGTGCGAGGAGTTCTTTTCGATCCAGGGCGTCGCGGGCAACATTGTTCCGGCAATCTCGCCACTGCTGATCGACGTCTCGATCTCGGTTCGCGAGCAGGCAGCGATCTCCATGGACCTGTTTATGAAGAAAGTGGTGGACGAGGCGGCACAAATGAAGATCCGAGAGGAGCAGCAGAGTCGAGAACAGCAGCTCAAGCAGGAAGCGGGGATCGGTGGCGACCAGCACGGAGGGGCTTCCAGCTCGTCGTCGCTGTCGTCAGCGCCGGCAACGACTGCGCCAGCTGGATACGCGGCGTCGCTCACGTCCTGGGCGGCGTCAGCGGTGACGTCAAACGTGAACAAGATTGTGGGAGGAGCCGGCTCTTCAGAAGCCGCCACCGCTACCGCTGCTCCAATGTCATCTCAATTCGGACCACCGTCATCATCGTCCACGTCTTCGGCTCGCTCTGACGGGTTCGCGAACTCGTTCAGCTCATCGTCCAGTCGAACTCACTCGGGCATGCAGCTCAGCAGCAGCGCCAACAACCTGAGCTCAGGCTACAAATCGAACGCGTTTGCGGCCGCAGACCTGGGCATGGACGACGACGACCAGTGGAACGACGATGAAGATGAAGATTTGGATATCTTGAACACCAGTTCTTCCCGAACGTCGTCCTTCTCCAAGCAACAGCCAAGAGCGACAGCGACTTCGTCCTTCTCCTCCATGTCTTCGACAAGCAGCGGTGGCGCAATGAAGCTGAGCGTCGCTCGCACGGGCATCACGCCTCCAAAGCCGACGGCTTCCGCGTTTGCGTCAACGTCACTGAGCGCTGGCGCTGAGAGCGGCTGGGGCGACGACAACTGGGGCGGAGACGACGATCTGGACTTGGATGCACCAGTGTCCAGCAGCAGCACTAGCAAGATGGGCGGACTGAGCTTGGGCTCGAACTCGAGCTCCTCTGGTTCCATCTCGGCAGCCTTCGGTGGTAGCAGTGCGTCTACCTCGTCCACCTTCAACTCGGGCTTTGGCACTAGCAACAGGGACAACTTTGCCATGTCGTCGTCGTCCACGCACTCCGCATTCGCCAGTGCGCCGCTGTCTTCTTCATCATCGTCGTCTGCTGCAAAGCCCGTGAGCGAGCGTCTGGCAGAAGCGAAAGCGAAGCGCGAGAACCTCGGAGCCATGAAGCTCACCGCATCTGCGGCAAAGAAGAAGGGCGACGAGTGGGACAGCTGGGATTTCTAATTCGTATACATTTGAGTTTTCGGATTGCATCTTCAGTAGAGAGAGAGAACATAGTTCATTTATCACTGCGGCGTTGATTGCGTTGCGTCAATGGGATGCACTTTTCTGAGTGACGAAGCAAACAGGCAAACACGAATGGGGATTCATTGCAAACAACATGCATGTGCATGGCTCTCACTTTGTTTCTCTCTCGTGACCGCTTTCTATCACTCTAACTCTCTTTCCGTGGCCACGAGGGCTTCGCATCTCAGACAGCATGGATGGGTTGCTTCGTGTTGTTCTCCTCTCTTACTTGGACTCGGTGGTCTGCGTCTTCTTGACGATCTTGAACAGGTAGATGTTGAGGTAGTCGCAGATGTCGTTCACGACGTGCATGACGAAGTGCAGGTACACGAACACGATGAAGAGCACGTAGAGCGAGGACGCGAGCATCGGGCGCACGAGCGGCGCCGAGAGCAGGCCCAGCACAGGTCCGTACGAGTTGAACACGACGAGGCCGAATGGGATGATCACGCGCAGCTGTGGTGAGAACGGGATCTTGCACATGTGGCTCGTGATCATGCGCGTCTACAGATGAGTCAGTGTCACAGATAGGCAAAGAGTCAGATCAACATAAATGGGTACACAATGAGTGGGCAAGATCAGTCGAGAGGCCATGCCACGAGCTACAACACACGCTATGGTAATAACGCACCGAGAAGAGCACGTAACCGATTCCGATGGCGAAGAGGAACACCACGGGGTACGCGGCGTAGTCGTCGGCATTCGGACCCGCGACCCAGAGTGAGCCGAGCACCAGGAGAATCGCAATCGGGATGAGCTGCGAGACCGCAAGCGGCTTGGACACGTGCTTGTTACCGAGCTCCGAGCGCGGGATCGCGTCGGCGGGCGCGTTAAGCACGTTCGTCACGTTGCTGAACGCCAGCACCACGTTGCTCGCCACGAGCAGCAGCACGAGCGCATCGGCGGTCGTGAACGGCAAGAACGGGAGCTTGATGGTCCAGAGACCAGGGCCGATGATCGCGGTCATGATGTGGATCATCACGAGCGAGAGCTGGCCCTCGGTCACACCGTACCAGCCGTTGCCGCAGCTCATCACGCCCGTGTGGTACTCCTCCCACTGCGCGAGGTAGAACGTCGTGGACACGGACGAGAGCACGAGGAACGCGCGGAAGCCCGGACCCACCTGCACGGTCGCCGCCGCGCTGAGCACGTTAAAGACCGTGCTCAGCGCGTCGCAGCCGTGGTCAAAGAGCTGGCCGAGCGGGGACGACGAGCTGGTGCGGCGCGCCTGCTTGCCGTCGAGCGCATCCAGCGTCTGGTACATGAACAGCCCGAGCGCCGAGAGCCAGTAGACCTGCAATGGCACCATACACGCAACGTTAATATACGAGTTGTGAGTCAACTGCACGCAAAACGAGTGTGGCTGAGTAACGGCCACACAAGCACAAGCACGTACCCAGATGGGGGCGGCCTCGGAGAAGTGCGGCGAGAACGCGAGCTGCACCATGGTTGTGAACATCATGATACACGTGCCGAGCATGGTCACGAGGTTGGGCGCCATCCAGATGGGTAGATACTCCACGGCCGGGTTCCAGAAGTGGTCATTGAGAATGTTGTCGATGATCGTGTACGAGCCGCTGCGTTCATTCAGACACAGAGCGCGCACGTGAGCACAGCCACCAGCATATGGTTCATAGTACAGACGCAGAGAGAGCAGTAGCAGGCAACGTACGCCTTGTACTTGTACGCGGCGATGCCCTCGAGCGCCTTCTTGCCCAGCATCGTGTCTCTCGCTTCGTCTTCCTCTTCGTCCCTCGGGCGAAAATGGCAACTGCGCGTTCTCGGCTGTGGCTGGCAAGCACTGCGTGTTCCGAATCTTGTCAGTTGACAAACAGGGATAGTAATTTAAAAACTGTCTATCAAAATAATACCTTTTTAAATATGCTACAACCAATATACATGTATAAAATATCTTTTAATAGTAAATATATGCATACTAGAAGGAAAGTATGGATATAAAGGATCACTTTCTCCCGCGGTTTTGTTCTTCACAGCAGGAATTTGAAGAAGCCACTACCAACGTGGCTTCTTCTTTCACTCTCGTGGTTAATGGACGCGCGTCACTTGCTTGCCGCCGTTTGGAGCATCATCGCAGAACCAGCATTGCAAGTGGTCAGAGCGACGCATCGTGCAAGCGCATTACATTGTATTGAGAGTACGAGAGAGCGAGCAAGCCAGATACATGCGGAAAGAGGCAACCGCTCGCTCAATTGTTAAACGTGCGGTGGCGGAGGAATGACATGCGGGTACGCTCTGTCTGATTGAACGGAGCAAAAATGGCGTGTTCGCATTGACTGTATGTGATCAACAGTACGTGTAGGTCGATGGAGCGCATCTAGAGCTCACCGTCGCCGTCGCCATCAGCATATGGTGCCACGAGCACACTGCGGATCTCGTCGCCGAGCTCCACGAGCCCCTGGTTCGTCTGCGCCGACACAGAGAGCGACGCCGGCCCGAGCCTGCGCTGTAGCGACTTGAGGTCCGGGATCGGCTGATCCACCTTGGAGATGATGTCGAGCCACGCGAGGTCGTCGCGCACCTTCGCCACGCGGCCGTGGAGCTCGTCGCGCAGCAGCAGCTGGTCCTCCACTGAGGTGCCGGACGACCCCGTCGGGTCAAACACAAAGCCGATCGACTGTGTGGATGTAGACAGACAGCGACATGCGCAAAGATGAGTCTTGATTGCCCCTATAGCCGGATGCAAACATATATTATTGATAACCCCACGCACCGCCTTGGTCTTCTCGATCATCGCGAGCGCCAGGTGCTCAATCGCATTGCGCTTCGCGTCGGGGCGGTAGATCAGTCCAGGGGTGTCTGCAATCTTCATCCACCACACATAGAATAAGAATGGTAAGCCTCATATAGCAACGGTCGGATAGAGAAGAGATCGTGTGTGGAAGACGAACCTGGTACGTCGTGCCTTCGACGTAAATGTGCCCCATGGTGATGCCGCGTGTGGTGAACGGGTAGTTGGCGACCTGTGTCGACAGACATTAGAGATGATAGAGAAGCTTCTCAGCAAATAATCTATGAAGCTCCAAAGGCCAGTTGCAAATGTGGCACGCACCTCTGGCGACGCGGTGGACAATGCGCGGACCAGAGACGACTTGCCGACGTTCGGCGCCCCAACAAACGCAAAGATCGGCCGCTCGACGTCCACGAACGGCAGTCCGCGTAGCACCTACAGTCGTAAAAGTACAGCCATTATGCATGACGTATAGTACAAGTGATTGCATCATTGCATGCATGGTCGGTTGGTCGCGTACCTTTGCCATCTCGGCCACTTGGCGCAGCGTCGGCGCATTCTGCTCTACGATCTCTTTCAGCGCCTGTACCAGCAAATACACAGCATCACTCAGCCACTCAGCCACTCAGCGCTCGCACCAATACCAAAGACATTCGAAGAGCCAACGTACATCGATGCAGCGCAAGCCGCAGTCCTCGGCTTCCTGCTTGGTGCGCACGTCCTGGCAGTCGCGCTCGTGCTGCTTGCCGGCGTTGTGCAGCTCCGCGTACACTTTGCGCAGCTTCTGAATGTTTTTCTCGTACGTGCCGTGTCCGAGCGTCAGCACCACCACTTCCTGTTATACAGTAGCCATTTAGGCGCCATGTTAGCTATCTGCTGACCGAGTCACCGCAAATTCAATGCTCGAAGGCGAACGCACTCGCTCGAACGGGTGCATGCGCTTGAGCGCCGGGAAGTCGAGCGACGCCTGCCGCGTGATCGACGAGAGCTTGCTCAGCTGTGCGTTGATCAGGCGCGCCGCCTGGTTCTTTGAGCGCCGGATCGGGTCCGCAATCTTGTTGCTCTCGCGCACGGACATCCGCCAGAACTTCATCTCCTGGATCTCGGATGCCGTGTACACGTATGGAAGGCTGCGGTGGATAGGCAGGAAGCGGACATGCACACACAGTGCCTCGTCAGCTAAATAAGTATGTGCTACATACGTGACGCGCAGCTGTACTACTGAAGGAGTACGCACCGCTGCAGCGCGCCATGGGTTGTCGCGGCCGCCACGGCCACCGCTGACCGCTTCGCCATCTCGATTGATTGGCACTTTTGACAACTTTGATGGTGACTGCTCAAAGGTAATGTGAATATACACCTGGTATTTGTATGCTCTGACGAGCGTTTATGAACACATCGAAACAAAACATACCCTATAGTTCATGTCATAGGCGGACCCTACCAAACCCTCTTGAAGTTGATAGCACCCCTTTGACATGCACCTCACGCCAGCTGTTTAGAGTTGCGCACTGGGGTCATACAAATATCAAGTTGAAAGAAATGGATGAAGAGATTGGCTTTTTCTACTCGCGCATCGAGCTTTGTACAGAAATTTAGCCAATCAAAAGGAGCCATGTGTCTAGGAGCGCCACGGCGCTCCTAGACACGCTAATGCACTTTCGCTTCATAATGTTGAGCCTTTCCGACACATAGTCGTCAGATAAAAAAGGAGATGAAACCAGGACACGCACTTTCAATTCTGCGGCCATGGAGGAACATATGAAGGACTTCTGGGAGAAGGGGTACACGATCTTTCCCGGCCTCGTTAATGACTTCATCGTCGATCGAGTGCTGACGGCGGCTCCGCGACTAAAGTATCACTCGATCTTCAAGCAAGTGTTCGGCGACAAGTTCGACAGCGCCAGAATGCAAGCGAAGTTCCTCGTGCCATCGAAACCAGCATTTGTGTACCTCAACGTTACCATCTTACGCGCAATCATTAAGGAAGTTCCAAGCATGAGATGGAAAGTCGTGTTGAAGAGCCTTCCTGGCGGTGAAGAACAAGAAGCGCATCACGACTTCCCCAGCTTCGAGGGCGACCGCGCGCAAGCCAAGTACGACTCGATTCAAGCGGGGCTCATGGTGGGGTTGATGCAAAATACCAAGCTGGTCGTCTACGAGTCGTGCTTTACTCAGACCGTCATGGGGAAGTGCAAGGTGATCGAGTTCGGCCCCGGCGACTGCGTGCTATTCAGAGGCGATCTCGTCCATGCTGTGTAAGAGGGCGCTGTACAACGACAGTCCCTCAAACACGGCTTGCACGCTTGTGCGTAGTGAGGAAGCGTCCCGACTTGGAAGGAAGAAGACTTGAGTACTTGAACGCAAATTTTCAACTGAATTGAAAAGCTGTTATGGTTCCTGTCTCTACTCCTACTTAACCTCAAGGGCTCCCAGAGGTTTTATGAATAAAACCTCTCTCCTACATACAAAACCTACAATGCTGGTATATAAAACCTTGGGTACTCTGAGGTTCAACCCATAGACCTTGGACTTGAAGTCTGGTAGGAAATTCCCTGTGATGTGATTGGCTCGCGCCACTCACATGAACATGGCTGTCGCGTCGGCCGCGTCACCAGTCCAGTTCCCAAAGAGCAGGAACCATCATTCCGCACATGATTGTGACCAGTGGTGATTACTCCATACTACACCAACTGTCTGTGCCGGAATGGTCAGTGACATCATCCAATGACGCCACCAGTGCACATGGGTATCGGCGGTATTACCGGTATCCGACCGGTAATGGTCACCCATGGTGCACTATGAGGTGATGTGTACCACACACATCTACCTCCATGTAATGGCCATGATGGCCCATTACATGGTGGTGCGGTGTATACGGAGCTCAACTATCGCGTTCATCTGATAATGACGGTCAAAGGTATCGAGTGGACTGAGAACGCGACCGAGGCAGCGCCTGTCATGCGGTACAAGTGCAAGCTTTGTCCAGCCAAATACAGCTATCGAGTCAAGCTTCGCAATCACCTCCGATACTGTGCCGACAATCGTGAGAGGGAGAAGCATGCAGCTGCAATCAAGATCGCCAATGACAAAGGTAAGACTTGTACATTGTGCAACAAGTTCTTCTCAAAAGCCAACAGCTTCTACACACACAATCGCCGCAAGCATAGGACTGATATCTGAGCATAGTATAGCAGACCAGCTTTACTATTACGGAATTCATCGAGAATGTCACCTTCGGGAATCTAAAGTGATTTATCGAAAATGTCACTCTTGATATTTTTTTCAAAGCAGAATAACAACGCATGCTTTTACTTCTCTAGCTCAAGATCCAGAACAAAGATCGGCCTCCAGGATACTAGCAAACAATTTTCATCATGCCGACAGAAGCCAATTGTCAAAGAACCCGGCTGCTGTTCATTTTCTGAAGAAGAATTTCGACATGATCGAATGGAGAAGCTATCCAAGAATCCTACGGCGACAGTACGAAATAACAAACCTGCATTTGCGTGTCCAGGAGCGTCTTGCCACTCCTGGACTTTTCTAGCTTTCTACATACGGTCAACCAATCAGAGAGAACCACATGCCCAGGAGTGACAAGACGCTCCTGGACACACAAACAACCTTGAGTAGGATTTGGCCAATAAGAGCAAGTCTTGTGGCACTGGAGATCAACGCTCCAGTTGAAGAGCGAAAGCGCATTAGCAACGCGTTCGATTCATTCTCTCATTCACCATTTCTCGCCATTAGTGGCAAGCGCAAGAAGACGGCCGAGGAGAAGGAGCTCTCCGCCAAGCGCGAGAACACCGCCGTGGCATGCAAGCTCTCTCGCGTGTGCAAGGACCCCGACCTACTCGCTGAGATCCAACGCACCTGCAACGTCCTCAAGCAAGTACAGCTGGAAGCATGGTATATTGCCAACCTCCATGTCCTCCGCTGCCTGAAGAACGGCATCAAATTCCCGACTCTCGACCAAATGTTCTTCGCCTGGTGTTGTCGGGGTGCGCATGCAATCGGGGTTCGAGAGGCGAAACCGAAGGCGGAGAAGGAGATCGAGGTAGACCAGCAGAGGAAATCCGCGCGACCGGTGGACGAAGGCTTGCGGGAGACAGTGCGACTGTATCGATCCGAACGAGAGAGCATCAAAGACTACACCAATCCTGCACAACACGAGTACGACAGCAACGCCATTCTCGAGATCGCAAGCAAGATGCGAGTCAACGCTGAGAACATGGTCGTCCTCCATTTTGAGAAACGACTCTCCATATACGCGCGTCTCCTGCTCGAAGAAAAGATCGAGAAGACAGTTTCCGCGCCGGAAGTCAAACGACTGGTTCGAGCCTGTTACCGTGCAGAAGATAGCGACTTTGCAGACGATGAGATCGAGCTTCGTGCGTGGCTGGGTTTCATCCCATACGAGAACGTCATCAAAGACAACCTGGAACACTTTGTGGTGAAGCTGCACGTGATCTTACAGAGGGTGAAAGCGTCGCAGCTGAAGGACCCGAGCAAGAAAGGCATCCGGTCGTTCTCTCTTCTGCCGTACTCCAGCTCGTACGCGGCAGCACACATTATGGTCAACGATCTATGGCTTCTGTGCGTGGATCTTCAAGGAGGCGGGCGGACGCAATCCACTCAACATCCCTCTGACAAAATCCGGGAAGGTACTGATTTCAAATGCGGACGTCTGCAAGAAGAAGGAGCTGTTCCTGCGCAGAGGATTTGCGGTTTCCCAGTTCAAGACCATGGCACCGAACAGCACGATCTCCAAGCGAGAGTTTGATGAGATGGATCATGCGTCCAAGTCTCCGTTCGCAAGTCGACTGTTTGCAAACCAGATCGCGACAAACGGATATAGCGCCTCGGTGCTTCTGGCGCGACTCAAGCTGGAGACAGAGAATGTCAAGAAGAAACTGAAGACTTAGAAGACGAAGAATGAAGACGTGTTTGACGAGGAGTGGCGCACTCTCCCGACCGACTATGAGCCGAGTGTGATGATCGCCATTGATCCTGGAATGCGGTCGTTATGTACTGCCGTGAGTGAGGGCGATATCTTGTTGTCAAAAGTGGCTGTGAAGAAGACGAAGACGAAGAAGAAGAGGAGGAAGAGGAAGGCAACGCACGCTTTTCGAGGTCCGCGTCAGGTCGGCTCTGAAACAATCCAGTCGATCAGCACGAGAGAGTACCGACACGTTGTAGGGATGAACAAGGCGCGCTCCTGGCACGAGAACCTGAAGAAGCGTGAGAAGCAGTACGCCAATGCAATGGACAGCATCTCATCGTACAAGACCTCCAGTTACGAGAAGTATCTGCCGCAACTCAAGATCTTCTGGAAACACGTCAACTTCCTGCTCAAGTTCTGTGCTGACAACGCCTTCCTCAAGTGGCGTTTCTTTCAATCACGGATGAAAGAGAAGGCAACGGACGCTATGGCGAAGCGCCTCTTGCCGAAAGCAAGTCCTCGAGTCCTTATCGGGTATGGAGATTGGAGTCACTGCGACAGGATCTCCGGTCACGCCTCGAGTCCAGTGAAGGGATTCCGAAAAGCACTCAAGAAGCGAGCTACAGTGGTTTCCATCGACGAGTACCGGACAAGCAAGCTGTGTTCCAAGTGCAACTCGACACTCGAACAAGCTCGTTTCCATACGAAGTCTAACGACAATGAAGTCGTCTTGAAGAAGTCCAGAAATATCTTGCGCTGTACCACCAGTGATTGCAAGGCGAACTTCTGGGATCGAGACGTCGACGCTGCGCGCAACATCCTCGCTCTACTCAAGTGCAAGCTACTGGATTTTGGAAGACTGAAGGCTTTCTGTCGCGGAAGTTGAAGGCGTTAAAGAAAAAAACGTGCGCGAGAAGGGCTTGCTCGTTTGAGCGCACACGGTTCAGAGAAATGTCCACGGGCATTTTGATGTTAGCAATCCATATACTTTATGTTGTTGTCTAGGGCGATTGCGTGTGTTTGCAGTGCTCCGAACAAAGGACGCCGCTTATGACATGTGACCGCCTATGACATGAACTATAGGGTAACCGGTGTGAACGACCTCACTTTAAACAGTCTTCACAGTCCTTTATTAAATTTCAAAAATTCATTTTTTAACATTGTATTTGTTTTTACATAGAACCTTTTTATGCAAACATCATGTTAAACACTCCAAGTGTTTTTTAAAAACGTAATACGTTTTTAACTGAAACAAACATTTAATAACCTAATGGTTTTTTGAAAAGCTAGTGTAAAAACAAATCGAGTTTTGTAAAATGTATTTTTGATCATACAATATTCATTTGTGCAAATGTGCCAAAACTAGACAGCTTCAACAGTATTTGGGTATTATTTCAACACTTGATTTTGAAAAAGTCATATAAATTGATTCAATTATGATAAATCAAATTTGTGACTGAGTCTGATTCTTGTTGAGCTACATGATTGGTCAAAATCCGCACTTGCATCTGATGCCTGTTGAACCTGTCCCAACCTGATCCTGTTTGCGAATCGAAATACCGAGTTACACAGTGCCATTCACCGGCATACACAGCAAATCCGCCATTCGCTTGAGGAAAACACAGCAGACAGCAGCTCATTCCTGGAAGAAGACGCCACCAACGACTGCTGGCTCAATCGCCTTCCCCCGCGTACGAGAGAGCGACTCACACATCCACACACTCACACGATGGACCTGCTCGGCAAGATGGTGCAGGGCACAGGCTGCGCTGTGGACGGCACGGTCGCGGCGCAGAACCCGCTCTCGCGCGCCATGGACAGCGTGCTGCAGGCACGCGGCGGCCAAGCGCGCGGGCGAGGCGCCCCCATGGGCCCCCAGCCAGGCTACGTGAACGATATGCAGATGCAGATGCAGCGCCAGAACTTTGCGCGCGGTGCCGACGCGCAGATGCTGCAGAGCTTTGAGCAGGAGGCGATGCACCGCAGCCGCATGGAGGCCGCGTTCCGCGCCGGCGAGATGCAGCAGCAGAACGGCCCTATGCAGGCTGGACCGATGATGATGCACCCGCACCACGCGGCTTTTGAAGCCGCGTTCGAAGACTCAAAGCACGCTGCGCATGCGCGCTTCAATGGCCCAATGCACCACAACCAGCCGCCGCCACAGTTCATGCACCAACGCGCACATGCTCAGGAAGCCTGGGTCGACGACTTCCAGTCGCTGCACATGGACGGCGCATGGCAGTCAGCGGGCAAGTCCCACCAGGAGCTCGCGTGGGAAGAGACGAAGGCGCCGGCAATGCTGCACCACCAGCACCAGACGCCAAACTACACGCAGCAGTTCGAACAGGCAAGCGAGCAGATCGCTCAGGACACCACGCGACAGCAGGGAGCCATGAGCGCGTCCAGCGAGATGGCGCGCACCATGAGCCAGAACCCGGACCCGAAGTGGCAAAACAGCGAGTTCCTAAAGTTCATGCACAAGGTCGGCACGGGCGAGCTGGAGCTCGACGAAGAGAAGAACGCGGTAGTGGGCGACGTACCACGAGCGGAAGGCGCGCTCGAAGGCGCCTGGGGTGACTCGGAGTCGGATGTGCGCGTCAACCGCGATTTGTACGAGTCGTCGTGGCAGAACAGCGGCTCGAATATGGAGAGCGCATTCGCGGAAGCCGCTGGCGCCCCGCAGCAGGGCATGGAAGGCGCTTGGGGCGACGCAGGAGCAGCCCACGCGACGGCGTTCGACGGCGCATGGGAGGATTCGCACTCTGCGGAGCAGAAGACGTTCGAAGGCGCGTGGGACGAAGGCGACAACCTGGTACGTGGCAGTAGCCATTCGTTAACAATGCTAATGCGCTCTGCGATTGTTCTAATATTTGTGTTGTTTTACATTACAGGAAGCGATTTGGGAGAAGGCGATGGCTGACGCGCACTCCACCGACCCATTTGAGGATGCGTGGGACACGGCGAATGACACGGGCGAATACACATACAAGGCCGAGAACCCGTACATGGAGGCGTCCGACAACTTCGTCAAGGGTGTCGAATTCTTCGAGTCCGGCCACCTCACGGAGGCGATCCTGGCGTTCGAGGCCGAAGTGCAGCAGCACCCGGAAAACAGCGAAGCGTGGCGCATGCTCGGCGAGTGCCATGCCGAGAACGATGAGGACAAGAGCGCGATCGTGTGCCTGGAGCGCGCCGTGGAGGAGGATCCGTACAACCTCAGTGCGCTGCTCGGACTCGGCGTGAGCAACGTGAACGAGCTGAACCCGCAGGGCGCACTCAAGAACCTCAAAGCCTGGGTGCAGCATAACCCGAAGTTCCACGGCCTCGAGATCCAGCTGGACGAGTACAGCGACGGGTCACTCATGGACGAGGTCATGCAGCTCATGCTGCAGGCACGCGCGCACGACCCGAGCGACTCGGACGTGCAGGTGGTGTTGGGCGTGCTCTACAACGTCTCTAAGGACTACGACGCGGCCGCGAGCAGCTTCCGCATGGCCGCACAGGAGCGCCCGAACGAGTACTCGCTCTGGAACAAGCTCGGCGCGACGCTCGCCAACTCGTCGCGGTCGTCCGAGGCCATCCCGTCGTACCACCGCGCGCTGGAGCTTAAGCCGCGCTACGCGCGTGGGTGGCTCAACCTGGGCATCAGCCACGCGAATCTAGGCAACTACGAGGAGGCCACCAAGTGCTACCTACAGGCGCTGAGCCTCAACGAGCGCGCCGAGCACATCTGGAGCTACCTGCGCATCTGCTTCACGTGCATGGAGCGCTTCGACCTCGTCAAGGTGGCCGACACGCGCGACGTCAACCTCTTCCGCGACGAGTTCAAGGTGCTCGACCTGTGAGTTCACAGTAGCAGCTCTTCAGTGTCTCCCCCATACTTTAACCAAAACAGAATCAACAACCCCCAAATGTAAACAACCACGGGTTTCGTAATGTGGAACGAACACTCGTATCTTGAAGGGGCGTGCGTGGCTCTTCGTATGCTGGGCCATGAGATGACTGCCACGCATTTCGAGATCTACGAGCCCGTCACGAAAAGCAGGCGAGATGTCGACGACCGCCACCGTGCTGTCACCCGCGAGCCGCCTGCGCGAGCTCGAGAAGAAACGCTTCCACGACGACCGCAAGGGGCGGATCCCCGTCATGGACGCCGAGACACTGCGCGAGCTCTGCCTCGATAACGACGGCTACGAGACGCCAGAGCTCAACGACAACCTGTAAGCGCGTATGGTTCATGATGTAGCAGCCCTTGCTCGCCTCGTGTTTCACTCATAACACTCACTCTCTATCTTGCTTGCTGTATGTGTATACAATAGGTACGCGCACTTCCAGGGCTTCCAACGCATCGAGGGCCTCGAGGCGTACGTGAACCTCAAGGCACTCTGGCTTGAGTCGAACGGACTCACGCGGATCGAGAACCTCGCGCCGCTCGCCAGCCTGCGCTGCCTGTACTTGAGCAAGAACCTGATCGAGCGCATCGAGAACCTCGAGTGCCTGCGCGAGCTCAACACGCTGGACCTGAGCGACAACCGCATCATGCGCCTGTCGGGGCTTGCGCACTTGCCGCAGCTCGCGTCGCTCAACCTGTCGCGCAACCAGCTCGAGGGCAGCGATGACCTGCAGGAGCTCGCGCACTGCACGCAGCTCACGAACGTCGACCTGAGCCACAACCGCATCGAGGACCCGGCGGTGCTGCCGATCCTCCAGCAGATCCCACAGCTGCGCGCGCTGCGCATCACGGGCAACGCCGTGGTCTCCAAGACCAAGTTCTTCCGCAAGGTGTACATCTCGTCGCTACCGCAGCTCGCGTTTCTCGACCGCCCGATCTTCCCCGTGGAACGAGCCGCCGTCGCCGCGTGGAGCGAGGGCGGAAGCGAGGCCGAACTCGCGGCCAAGCGCGCGTTCGTGAACAGTGAGCACGACGAACGCCGGCGCACGCTGCAGGAGTTCCGCGACTGGCAGGCGCAAGTGCGCGAGAAACGCATGAAGGAGCTCGACGAGGAGCGCAGAATCAAGCAAGAGCAGCAGCTACAGGACAAGGAGAACAACAGCGACGGCGGCAATCCAGAGGGGGAACTCGCGCTCGACAAGATCGACCTCAAGGGCTTCCGCGGCATCACCAAGGAGCAGTACGCGCGTCTGGACGCGTCCGAGCGCGCCAAGTGGGACGAGCGCATCGCGCGCGCACACGCCGACTCAGTCGCCGAAAAGCACGAAGTGCTGGGCGACGGTGTGAGCAAGATCGGCACCAGCTTCTGGGCCGCCGAGACGGCAAATGCGAATGCAAATGCACAGCAAAAGGTCCATCAAGAGAAGCAACCGCCTTTGCTGGAGTCTTGTGCAGATGCTGTTCGAGAAGCTACCTCACCATCGCACGCCACCGATCTGCAAGACGCGACGAGCTACGAAACGAACGTTGTCTCCCCATCGTCCGACAACGTGCATGCCGAGCCACGACACGACACCGCGTCGATAGCTTCATCTTCTCGAGAAGAGCACGATGCCGAAACCGGGGATCGTGTTGGTGCTACTGGTGATGACGAGCGGTGTGCTGCAGACCATTTAAGCGCTCTGATGCCGCCGCCCGTGCCGGTGTCTGCAGCACTTTCCCTTTCAGCAGCAGCAGCAGATCCCATTCTGCAGGCGCCAGTACCGCCAGCAGCAGTGCACCATAGAGACCCAGCCGCCACGTTCTTCCGCGAAGTCGGCGACGTCCGCGAGACGTGGGCACAGCTGGAGCAGCGTGCGCGCCAGTCGCCGTTCCTGCATCGGCCCCAGCAGCTCCCTTCCGTGCACACGGTGAGACAACATGGCAAATGAGCGAGTCTGTGGCATTGCGTGGTTGCATTTTAACATCCCACTGCGATTCTGTGAAACGGTGCTCTCTATTGCTTCTCTCTGTATGTGCAGCTCGGCAACGATGAGGACGACGACGACGCTTCTGAAGACGAGGACGCGTTGCAAACGTCTGCCGTCGTCACGTCGTCAGTCACACGAACGCCGCCGCTTGAGGCGTCGTCCGCCGCGTTGCGCGCACTCACCCGCGACGAGATTTTGCTGGAGCTCCGCCAGCGCCACGTAGCAACGGCAGCAGTGCCCGTTGCACCTTGTTCGCATGTCGCGCTCGACGGCGTTGCTGCTGCTGACGTTGCGGGGGATGTGCTCCGCAGTCAAGGGGATGCGTTCATGCATGGAGCTTCAACCGCCGCGCAAAAAGATCCGCCTTGTACGGACGTGGGTGCACTCGACTGAGTGGTGTCAGTAATGTGCGTGGGTTCAGTCGCGGCTACACAAGCGCAACGGGATCTTGTGGTGGCAGCCTCTATTGTATGCATTGTCAAGCAGGAATGGCAAGACATAGTGAAAAGCATGGAATTCCTAGGTGGCAATATTCTTCCTGGCTGCTGTGTCTATGTATCTCAAAACACATGGACAAACCACTAAAAAATGATTGTAAAAATCGACTTTTGAGACAAATGAGGATCCAGAGCTGAACACTGTGCGCCAAACGGGCCACTTTTGAGCTGGCGCAAGTGCCGTGCGCCGTTTCAATATCTTTCTAATTTAGAGTATCTCCAACAGTTTACTGTCAATTGCAATGATAAAAAGTCTCGGCTTGTAGTGAAAAAAGTAAAGCCTCAGGACAAAATATGGCCAGAACGCTCACAGTCACTGCACCGAATATATAGCTCGTTTGTTTTAAACGGAAACCAGGTCAGCATGAGAGAGAATGATAGAGACCAAGCTGCTTTGACCTCCCACAAGAGCATACTAACGTTGCTCACAATGCACATGGCACGTTGCCAGTCAATATCGCGTGCGATTTGTAGTGTAGTAGATACGAGTTGGCGAATTGAATCGCAGTATGTGTCCGCAAGGCGGTCGTGTGGGCGATCGTAGTATCGCATGTGCAACCTGGCCCAAAGACTGCCCCAACAATAGCAAAAAGACATTTAAAAAATGTAGCGTAGTCACGCTATATGAGCCCAATTTACCGTGGTTACGCCACTGTGCAGAGCGGAAACATTTCACTGTAAAGGACGGTAGTGTGACGTATATAGAGGCTGTTGGAGATGCTCTTACAG
Organism: Globisporangium alternatum; assembly: GCA_023334315.1. Lineage (NCBI taxonomy): Eukaryota > Oomycota > Peronosporomycetes > Pythiales > Pythiaceae > Globisporangium > Globisporangium alternatum. Next base: position 21,105 of record JAASGT010000099.1, on the reverse strand, counting down.
AAGCAGCGATTTAATTGGTCAGTTCAAGTCAGGCGGTGAATTTCACGTGGTCCACCTTCACTTCAACTGCTGCAAGTGCGGGTTTCCACTGCGACACTGCGTTGCCGCCTTCCTGCGCATTTGCCAAGCGACCGCCTGGAAAGAACGACTCGCGCTCTCTGGTCTCCTGCCCATTTGTTCGTTCATTCGCGCTCTCTCTCCAGACGGAACATCACAGACGCTCATGGTGCTCTCGATGCTGCTGTTGCTGACGCTGGGCGTGACGGTGGCCTTCGTGGCGTTCGGCGACGCGCTGCTCACGCTACTGCTGCGCAAGTTCGCCGGCGCGTACGTGGGCGAGCGCATCCTGCTCTTCTGGTCGCTACGCGACGGCGTGCTCGAGATCAACAACATTGCGCTCGCCAAGTCTGTGCTGCCGGCGCTCGAGCCGCTCGCGGGCTTACCCATCGACCTCGAGAAACTCGAGCTGCAGCAGTTTGTTGTCGAGCTGCCGCTCGTCGACCGCTTCCTCATGCCGAGCAAGTGGAGCAAGGCGACGAAGATGGCGTCGCGCATCCACATCGCTGGGCTCCAGATCGGGCTCACGCTCAACCACGCCGAGAAATGGATCGCGATGCATGAAGACAGCCTCGAGCGGTTCCAACAGGCCGTGAAGGACGCTGCGAAAGCCCGACTCGCGCGTGTCGACACATGGACTGCGACAATCATCCAGAAGCTGAAGGCACTCACTAACGCGCGCGATGCAGTTCGAGAAATGAAGAAGGCGCGAGCGAACAAGACTCCGATCCCGCCAAAGCCCGTCGCGAAGGCGGCCTTCTGGCATGTGCTCATTGACGAGATCATTGACTCCTGTGCGATCGTCGTGCGTCGGTTCTCCGTGACGATCCGCGATGAGTTCTCGACGTCTGGAGTTGGAGTCTCGTTTGAAAAATTTGAAATTGGAAGAAGCGCCGAGAGCGACACGCGACGCAAGCGCATCGTCCAGCTGCACGAGTTTGAGATCTTCGTGAACCCGTCCCGCGTGCGCGTCGACGCGTGCTACCTTATCTGTCCGTTCTCCATGGAGATTGGCGTGTACATGCCGTACGTGTTCCAAGGGCTACTGCAGAAGATTGGCGACGAACAACGCTCACTGGAGCTCGAGGTTGCGTTCTCTAGCGACCAGCCGTTTGCAATGCAGATGCGTCCTGCGCAGATCAGCTTCCTCATGTCGATGCTCAAGCCGCTTAACTTCTACTACGATTGGTGCAATCGCACTGCGATTCAAGACGAGATCTCGTGCGTGGAGCTGGATGCCGATGAGTCGCAAGAGTACATGGAGCTGTTCAAGAAGCAATGGACGCTGGACAAGGAGACGAGCTTCGTGAAGCGCATGTACGCAAACTACAAGGACAGACAGGCGATTGCTGTGCGTCGTGATCGCATTGCTTTCTTGGAGACCAGAACCCTCGCAACGCGATTGTTGGACCTGCGAGCACGCGCATTGGCATGGAAGATTCCAAGAGGCGGCGTTCCGGTGCCGCACATTGCTGAAGATATGCTTCGACGCGGAAACCTGCGCAATTTCCTCCAGAATTCGCTCGAGAAGTACGAAAAGGATCTTCCAGAAGTCGCGCCAATGTTCCACCGCGCCGCCGTGTCGCTCACGATGGCCACGATGAAGATGCAGCTAATGGAAGACTCGGACAAGAGCATGATGGCGTTTTTCGTGAACGACTTCAAGCTGGAAGTGATGTACTCGATGACGAAGGTTGCGCCGAACGCGCAAGCGATGGTTGTTGGCATGGACATCACGCGATTCGGACTGCTGGACGAACGCAATGTGCCTTCGAATGTGTTCCCGCAACTTTTGGATCGCAACCCGGACGCAGAATTGATGCTGTCGATGCACGTGGTTGAGCAAGGCAGCGGTCACAGAGACGTGACGTTGGAGCTCAAGAGCTTTTCACTGTTGGTCATTTTCGATCCGTTAATCTCCACGATGCACGTGGTGATGCCTGCGGTGACCGAAGATGAAGCGACGCAGATGCGGTTTATGGCCTACGACATACTAACCGGCCCGCAGTCTCCTGAGCAGCGCGAGATCGCAACACCGTTGTACGCCGAGAACCTCTCCCAAGAGTACTCGCCTCTTCTTCTCTGGGGAATGTCGTTGAATTGCAAGGTTCTTCTGCAAGGCGTCGAAATATGTCTTCTTGGCGACTCGGCGTTGCTGAAATCGCACGTGCTGGCGTTCACTTCTGACACCAAGCTGCAAATCGCAAGTTCGGCTCGCCACGAAGCAATTGAGCTGGAGCTTGTCGATGTCGCGCTCCAACCCTGCAGAATCATTCTGCGCGAAGAAGGCATCGACCTCGATCTAACTGGGCTGCGCACTATTCTGGAGCTGGAAGGCGAAGGCGTGGACCTCGAGATGGTGTATCGACTGACGATCGGCGACTCGAGCCCAAACTCGTCGACTCGCTCGACTACCAGCTCTGATCGTGGGACTGCCAAAGCGGGCTCTAAGCTCTGGGGTCTTGCGCGCAGTGCTGCTTTGAAGAAGAGTATCGTGGAAGTCGAGCACCCCGAGTTGCAGAAAGCAGAAGAGGTTGCTGTCCATTCCGCCAAGCGAGAGCGTGTCAAGGCCGGTGCGAAGCGAAAGCTGATCATGCGGATGTCGGATTTCGCTATGAACCTCTCTCCGAACGATCTTAGTGTCTTCTTGAGCATTATGGGATCGTTGAATGACTCCATGGTCGAGGATAAGCAAGTCATCGCGCAACGTGAGCAGCTCCAGGCTCGCATCACAAGGAAGAAGAAGGCGTTTGAAGAGAAGCGATACATGGAGCAGCTGAAGGCCGAGTTCAAGCGGCGTGATGTCGATGGTGGCGGCGAACTGGATGTTTCTGAGGTCGAAGACCTCCTCCGAAGCTTACCGAACTGCCAGAACCTCACGAAAGAAGAGTTTGACGACACTGTCCGAGAGTTTGTCACGATTGTCGACAGCGATGGCAGTGGTGACATTTCGCTGGAGGAGTTTGAAAGCGCGCTGAACCGCAACAAAATCATCTACCCGCGCCTCCACACGGGCGTTGTGTCGCTCATCGGACAAGAGTACGTCGATCCAAGCATGCAACGAAGCCAAGTGCCGTACCTGAAGGGTGAGCATGCAGCCTCGCTCTCCAATGCAGCCGCGCTTTCAGCATTTTGGGCTCGGTACCAAGAGCAAGTGGGTGCGTCGAAGATTTCTCTGAACGGCTTGACGCCAATGGTCGTTCAGAAGAAGATGGTGCGTGCATTCAAGAACTACGACTACGCGCAAGAAGCGTGGTACCGACTCGTCAATCCATCGTTGATCAAAGTCGGCGAGCAGAGCGTGTGGCTACTGACAAAAGAAATGGACATGGAGAGTCGTGGAAACGTGATCGACCAGTTGCTGTCAAGCTTCGACTCTGGAAACAAGGCGTCGGCCGCTGCGGCGAACTCAGCTTCAGATTTGCACATGTTCGTGCACACTGTGGTCTCGACAGCTTTTGGAGGGTTCTACTTCCGCATCATGGACGACATGCTGCCGTTGGGTCTGCCAGCGCTCGAAGTGTCTTTGGAAGAGCTGGCGATTTACGGCAACTTCTCGATGTGGGAGGGCGGAGCTGCAACTGTCTCAACCGATGTTCAAGCCCACAAGCGTGCGAAGAACAATTATGGCGTTGGGAAACTGAGCTTTGATGTCTACGGCAAGTACTACAACCTGAAGGCGAGATCGGTGGAACCGTTCCTCGAGTTCTACCAGGGCGTGTTGGATGTGAAGAAAGACCCCGAGTCCCACTCGGAAATTGTCTACTCATCGGACAAATACCTTCAGCTGAATGTTACGTCAGCGTTCATGGAAGCGCTGAATACTACGTCGGCGTCTTTCTCGAAGGCTGATCGTCAAGCCGAGCGAGAGCGTCCTCACATCAAGGAAGAAGGCGGCATTTTCTGGATGTTGAACGAGAGCGGCGTCAACATGAAGTACTTCGTCGTTGCGAAGAAAGAAGCGAAGGAGAAAACTCGCGTTGAGACCGTCACGGCTGTGGTAACAGTGCCTCCAGGTGAAGCGCACCCGTGCGTACTTCTGAACGTCGACGAAGAAATGAAGGACTACGAGCAGCAAAGTCTGAAAGAGAAGCAGCTTCGCCAGGCGTTCCGGAATGCCGATAAAGACGGAAGTGGCGAACTAAACACGGAAGAAGTTCGTGTAGTCTTGCGAGAGATCTTTGAAGAAGAAGACAAGCAGCGCCACTCGCGAGGGTCCGCTTCCACGCGTCGCAGCGAGAGTGCAATGTCCGAGGATAACTTGGACGAAGTCGTGGAGGATTTCATTGCGCTTGCAGATACGGACCAGTCCGGGCTTGTGTCGTGGGAAGAGTTCAAAATCGCGATTTCGAAGATGCGTGAAACAGTCGACCGCTACCTGTCGATTGAAATCGAAGGTTTCCAGAGTATCCACGACGTGTCCATCATGTCGTCGCGTGACATTCAAGTGTACGAGCTGGTTCCACGCTTCCAGGACGTCGAGTCTGAGACCTCAGTCGCTTCCCTGTACACTCAAGGCGTGGAGCTACTGAACAAGATTGGCAAGCCTTCTCGCCAAGAGCTGCAGAAAGCGTTCGCGTGCCTGCACCGAGTGAAAGAGTTGGATCCTTCGTACGAGTGGATCGACTCGTACTACGCCGAGTGCATACGAACGTATTTGCCTGTTCTTGTTGCTGTGGACGTCACTGCCGATGGATTGTACGGTCTTCAAATCAAGGTGTCGGCTGCTGAGTACATTCGCAACGACACAGCGAAGTTGGCTGAGTGCCTCTTGGTCGACGAGAATCGCGAAGTGTCCCGCCACAACCCACCACAGCGTGACGGAAACGAGCGATTCTGCACGTTGCCTCCACACGGATCGTTGAGCATTCCTATCGACTTGGTGGACGTTGGTTCATTCGCGATTCGTCAGGTTGGTGAAACGGAGTGGAGCAATTTCCTGCCGCTGTCCGTGCGAGAGCAGCGGTTGTACAAACAGCTGACTCGCTTCGAACAACGTGAAGCTCAAAAAGCACAGCTCGAGAATGGATCCACATCGATTACTGCTACGAAGTTGGTGACGGAGAAGCTGGGCAACAACATTATGCTGCCAAACGCAAACGAGTACGTCGCAGCAGGGACAGAGGTGGTGTACCCGTCGCTCAGCTGCATCGACAACCAGCCAACTGCTGTTGCTGAGAAGATTTCCGCCAACAACATGCACCTTGGCACGTGGTCGCTGGTGATTCAGCCGCAGCTGGTTCTGCACAACCTGCTTCCGTGTGGGATTGAGTACGCCATCGTCCAGCCAGGTGACTGCCCGAAGGACTCGCTTGACAGCAAAGGCAACTTCCGAATCACGGAGAGTGGTCCGTCATCGAAGCATGGGCGAGCAGTCAAAGCGCTTGGCCAAGTGGACTATTTCGAGTTCGTGAATGAAGTGAACTCGAGGCGCATGTTCGTTGAGAGTGGCAAGTCGATCCAGATCTTTGGTATGGACCTTGAAACACCTGCGATTATGAAGATGCGGCTGTGTGCGACTGCTTCAAACCGCGCGGGAAGCTGGAGTACACCGTTCTTTGTTGGACTAGGCGATGATCGTGCCGTGTTCGACAAGGAAATCTTCGAGCTGCGATTCGACGAAGGTCCTGGTATCGTGTACCAGCAAGAATGGCAGGTGAACGCTGCGCGCACGATTAACCTTTACGCGCCATACTGGATTCAGAACCGCAGTGGTCTCGACCTGAAGTACAAGTGCTCGAAGGGAACCATCTGCACGACTGAGCAACACCGTATTTACTTCAACGGCGATCGCACGATTCCGATGCTGGCAAACGCTCCGCTTCAGAAAGCGATGCTGAGTGTCAAGCCGTACCAGGAGACTCCGCACATGTACGAAAGTGACATGCTCACGTCACCGAAAACGAAGAAGTACCTGCCAAAGTTCGAGAATGTCGACTGGTCTGACCCGAAAGACATGGCAAGCGTTGGTACAAACGGGGAGATGCGACCAAGCGGCAGCAGCGACTACTCGTTTGTGCTTGCGTACGAAGTCCGTGCTGCCCCAGCTCAGTTCTGCCGATCCAAGATCCTGGTTATCTCTCCGCGGTACATGGTCATCAACTATGTACCACGTCTACTGCAAGTGACACCGATCCTGATGGACAAGAAGCTGAGAGGCTCGAAGCTCAAGGACGAGAGCGAGAAGCGTGTGAACTTCTCGCTGAAGCAGGACGAGACCGTCGTCGTGTACACTTTCGCGGGCAAAGAGAAGCACTGGACTGGTCTTCGCGTGCGAGACTATGCTCGTGATGGTGGCGCAAGAGACGCAGGAGAGTGGAGTCCAAACATCCCAGTCAAGGCTGCAGATGAAGCTCCGAAAACGCACGACGACTTCAACTTCTGGTCTCGGGGTCACCTTGGCGACGGACCGATCGTGAATGTCTCGATTCAGTCGACGGAAGAGATTATTTTCGTGACTTTGAAGGACGTGTCGACAAAGCCACCGTACCGCATCGAGAACCGGTCCACGCGTCACTCGTTCAGATATGTCCAGCGTGGTGTGCGAGAGTCGGAGGAACTGATTCTCAAGCCGCTCGAGAGTCACTCGTTCGTGTGGGATGACCCTCTTGCTGATAACCTGGAGCTGAAGGTTGTTCCGTCGCAATGGAAGGTGCCGACGGTCGTGGACTTCATGCGCATTGGCGAAATCACGAACGTAACGCCAGCCCAGCTGCATGGTGAAGTGTACATTGATGGCGGGACTCGAGTACTTGCAATCGGCGACACCAAGGTATATGCAGATGTGCGACAGATGGCTTTCCTGAACGACTGGCTCCGAGATCTATTGATCGACATGGCGATCCACGGTGTCGGCATTACCATTGTGGATGATCATCCTCAGGAAGTACTGAACATCACGATGGAGAACATTCGATTAATGTCCAGCGCTGGTTCACGTGCTTGCGTATTCGTGGTCCACCATCTCCAGTTGGATGACATGTCGCTGCAGTCGCCATATCCGGTCGTTCTCGCACCTTTGGATAGCGGATATAACAGTGACAAGCGGGAGGGCTGGTTGCCTTCGGAAGACGAGCGCCCGTTCTTTTCGCTGACTGTGGACACCGCGCCGCAGAGCGGTGTCGTGATTGTGAATAACTTTGACTTGGAGCTGCACTCGCTCGCTGTGAACCTGAGCCTCGAGTACGTCATCATGCTGCGCAACGTGCTCTTCAAATTCATCGCTGAGACCGATGAAGAGACGGCGCGCGAGCAGGGCATCCACTACAAGGACACGCTGCTGACGCTCGAGATCGTGCTCCCGGATGAGAACCAGCAGGCTGGCATGCTGCTCTACTTCAAGAAGTGGCGGATGAGCGGCTACGATTTCCACCTGGTCTTCGACTCGGTGCAGGAAGACCGCGGCGAGGGCATCTCGGCAATCGTGGGCGCCACATTGGGAAGCATCATCGGCGGCATCGCGCACGTGACGCCGGAGTTCCACTTTGGCGAGATTGTGTACAGCAACACGTTCTTCTATGAGTACGACCTCGTGTACGACGTCGTGTGGAAGATTGTGCTCGCGGTCATTGGGCAGTGGTACAAGATCGTGGGCAGCGTCGAAATGCTCGGCGACCCCGTGGGCCTCGCGACGGAGATCGTGGACGGCTTTGCACTCGCGGCGCGCCAGCTCAAGCGCGATGTCCGCGGGAAGAGTCTGCGCAAGGGCGAGAGCGTCATCACGCTGGCGCAGACGATCGTAGGCGCACCGTTCGGATCGCTCGGCAAGGTATCGAACGGACTCGGAGACGTTGTGAAGAAGGCGATGCACTTCAAGAGCCAGGAGTCCTCGGAAGAGCCGCGCCACCTGCCCGAGGGTCTGTACCAGAGCGGCGTGGTGTTCACCAAGAGCATCGCGCACGGCGTGACTGGGTTTGTGAAGGAGCCTGTGCGCGGAGCAAAGCGCGACGGGTTCAAGGGCTTTGCGAAGGGCGTGGGTCGCGGTACGATGCAGCTGATCGCGTCACCCGTGGTCGGCACACTGGGCGTCGTGGAAAAGTTCTCGCAGTCGGTGAGCAACACGACGCACCTGATGGACGAGAAGCACTTTGACGGCGGCCGTCGGCCCGCGCGAGACCTCGTGACGAACCACCTGAAGCCACTGTCGGACTCGAACGTGATCACGGAGGTTGAGGTGCACTGCATGTACATCGACGGGCTCCCGGACAACGTCAACTCGCAGGTGGTGGTGTGCGTGAACCAGGGCAGCAGCGGCGGCGGGCAAGCGCGGATCGAGCGCTACAAGACCACGACGTTCCGGCACACGGGCACGCCCAAGTTCGACCAGTCGTGGCTTATCAGCATCACATCGCTGGACACGACGATCGACGTTAACGTGTACCACAAGCGCAAGCCGCTGCCGAAGAAGCTGCTGGGCTACGTGCGCTTCTCGATCGAGGACATCTACCGCGAGTTCGAGTCGGTGCCGGCCAAGCTGCTGTCGGACACAACGGCCAAAATGCGCCTGAAGCGCCGCAAGCGCGTGCGTGGGAGCATCATCAGTGAGTTGGCGAACGCGAGCACGACCCCCATGGAGGTGCGCGACGAGAGCTGGAAGCAGCGCATCCGCCAGACGTCGTCCAGCATTTTGTCGTCGGCGGTCGAAGACGAAGACTCGGGTGAGGACTCGGACAGCTACGAGGACGACGTGGAGATGCTGAGCAACCGGTCGTTGACTGTGAGCGACTCGTACCCGCCGTCGCCCATGGAGTTCGAGCTGCAGGGCGGCGAGGTCAAGGGCTCCAAGATCTTCCTCAGCATCCGCTACGTGAACGACCTCCGTCGGTATGCCTAAACGGAGTTTTAGTCGATGCATTTTCTGGATCTCACAACTGCATACTTGAATCGATATTCTATTTTAACAAAATCAAGGATTGAAAGTATACAAAAGTTCTCAATCTGCTCCACCACACTGCCACCTCCACCAGCACTACCGCAATGCTGAGGCTCGCCCTCGCGACACCGCCGCTCAAGCCCCGTGCTTCACAAAGATGTGCTCTCATGCACGTCACCATCCCCTTGTTCACTTGAATTCTGAAGCAAGGATCTCGGCGCGTTGCGCAACTCGCGCGACTTGCGACCGGCTGCGGACGAATACGAGAGCGATGTGCTCTCATGTCCTCGAATCTGTGAAAAGTTACACAGCTGACACGTAAACCGACTTCACGCTGACAGGCGTCAACGGCATTTTGTTGGACTGCGTAGCGCCATTTGGCGGTGGCGCACGCAAGATTCGCTCCATGAGAACTGTGAATATTGCGTGTGTGCGTGCAGGTCTCAAGCAAGGCGTTGTCTTGCTCATGTCGTCGTCTACCGAGCTCGGGATGGGAACTCGGAGGATACCACTCACCACATGACACCTCGCGCGTCGTGCGCTCCATTGGCCAGTGAGCTGCCGCTAGAGAGAGCCATGATCCTCAGCAAGAGCATTTTCTCGTGACGCGCAAGATCGGCCAAGCAGACAAGCGGATGTGCGCCTGTCACACAAGGCTGCCAACACAACAGACGCTTGTCAAACAAGCCGTCCGCTCTCTAACGCACAATAAATCAACTTGCTGCCTGAATGAATCAAACGCCCCGCGCCCAGGCAGAAAACGCCGCGCTGCAAAGACAAGCCAGGCACGGGGCCAATGTCACGCGTCATGCGTCACGCTCCAAGCAGGCAGACGATCACCAAACAAACAAGCAAGAAACACACACACAAGCGCGCACACAACTTGTAAAACTGGTGCGAAACTGCGTGAAGCCAAGTCCGATCCAACCAAAACGAACACACACGTCACCACGACGGCGCAAACTAGAAATCCGTTGGATTTAAAATCACCAAAAAGCGCCTGAAAACATCATCTGTATCAGCTTGGCTTCCTGTCGTGTATAGTGCGCGAACAACCTCGACAAATGGCAGTCGTTCCGCATGTTTCACTTGCTTTCAGTATGCGTCGTTTGGAATAAATCCACCACGGTACTCCCTGCCAAAAACGGCTCTCCAGCTGAAAATAGCTGAGCCAAATAAATCCAGTAGCGACAGATCACAGCACCTTGTTTCAAAAATGGTAACCTTTTACTTTAGCAATTTGTATTGAATCTTGCCCATTTTTGACCCAAAGGCGACCGAATGAACCACCTGTTCCCGAGTTGGTCACGTAAACGCCCATTAACGCAGAGCCCATTGCTTTCCCATCCTCTTGGCGTGAGCATTCATTTGCCGATATACAGAGCGGGCGTCGCACCAGGGAGAAGCGCTCCGTGTCTCCACCATTTCCCGTCCCGTTACCACCGATCCCATCATGGGCACCGCGTGCTCGCGCCAGGACCAATACGCCGTGGCTGCCGCGCCGCCACCGAGCCATAGCAGCCACCACTTGTGCTCGCAGAGCAGCGTGGACAACATGCTGGGGGGCAAGACGCGTCCACACTGGCGCATCGGCCGCCGCCAGCGCGCGCCATCCCATCCGCTGCAGCTCGAGTCGAACCAAAGCTGCCAGCTGAAGGCGTACCCGCCGCACATGCCACCTCCGCTCGACGAGGAGAAGTTCCGCGCTGAGAGTTCGCGAGTCATGAACACGGTGCAGTACCAGCAGCTTCAGCACCCGCAGGCAAATACCCACCACAGCAGTTCAGCGGCGGGAAACCCGTGCGACGCTGACTGGATGGAGTACATGCCATCGAGCCCGGTCGTGAAGGAGTTTGCGGCCGTGTCGACGCAGAACAGCAGATTCCGCAAGCACATGGAGGACGAGTGCGTCGCGATCCCAAAGTACAGGGCGTTCAACGGCGACCCGGTCAAGAGCAGCTTCTTTGGCGTCTACGACGGCCACGGCGGCGACTTCTGCTCCAAGTACGCGGCGACGCACTTACACACCAAGCTCTCGGCGCTCATGGAGTCCAAGTTTACCATGAACCGCCGACGCGACTCGGAGCAGAGCAACCAGAGCGCTACAACGTCGACGAGCAGTGCCGAGTACTCGGACATTGACGCTGACGTGCTGAGCCCCGAGGACATTGAGAACTGTTACACAGACGCGTTCGCGTCGATCGACAAGGAGCTTGAGACGTACGACGAGTCGTCGTCGTCCGGTTCGACGGCCGTGACGTGTCTGATCCGCAACTACAACGGCCGCACGACGTTCCACGTCGCGAACGTGGGCGACTCGCGCGCGATCTTCTACAGTAACGGTGAGACATCGCGCCTCACGGTGGACCACAAGGCCACGAACGTGGACGAGGTGAAGCGCATCAAGGCGCTCAAGGGCATCATCCTGAACAAGCGCGTGGGCGGCGTGGTCGCCGTGACGCGCGCGCTCGGCCAGGCGGACGAAAAGCCGTTCATCTCGAGCGCGCCGCACATCGAGTCGGTCGAGGTCGTGTGCGACGACTCGTTCCTAGTGCTCGTGAGTGACGGCGTCACGGACGTCTTTAGCGACGAAGACGTGACGCAGTTCGTCGCCGACCGCCTCGCGCTGGGCGAGAGCGCGCTCGCGGTATGTCGGCAGCTGCTGGACCAGGCGAAGGAGCAGGGCTCGATGGACAACATAACCGCGATCCTCGTGCGCTTCGGCGGCGAGACCAACTAAGTTAAGGAGGAGTTGGGTGAGAAGCCCTCGATAGATCTCATGCAGGAGCACTTCCAACGCACTGCAATCACTAATTTAACCGACACTTTTCACATCAAAACCATTGATTCCATGTCATTCACGATACGACTCTCCTGACTTGGCGGGACAAAGCAGTGCATCAGCTAAATTCTTTCCCTTGTACCGAGCATAGGACGCTGCAACGTTGCACCCTGTCGCCGAATTCATCCACGAGGGGATGGACGACAGTGGGCAAAGTGTCAACTTTCCAGCGACGAACAGGAATATGTACACTTGATTTCTGTGAAGAAAGCGACTTGATCTCTCAGAGCTTGATCCGCAAATCCATGTGACGACCGTGAACGCTACACGCAAAGGCGTCTTCTACTTCGTCTTAAATATATGTTCGGACCAAACATGCTGTGATCTTGCTTATTCCTGGCTGGCTGGCAGATGGTTCGGTCTCCGGATTCTTATTAAATAAACACACAAAAGCGTCGGCGCGTTGTTGGATTACAGGTCGAGGCAGCGCGCTCCCTCCTGTTCTTGGACGGTTCGTCGAAAAGTCAGCACGAGTGGTCTCGGCGCGAATTGCAGCAACTCCACCGCCTTCTTGCAGCCCAACTGGGACACATCCAAGTGATTGATCGAGAGCAAGAGGTCGCCGACGCTGACTGGACTCCGCACGGCTTGCTGGCCGACGGCGCCGAACTCGCTGATCTCGGACACAACCGGGTACGGCTTCGTTCGATCAGGCTTTAGACCAATACCGAGTGTCGCGTCTTCCTCACGCCAGATGATGTAGCTCAAGGATCGCTCGAGGCGCTCGCGTCGCTTGTGTTGGTCTTGGCGGACAGTGGACGTCATCCGGCGCGAGCGAGTCATGATGTTCTTCTGCATCTCGTTGGCTCCAGGGCGGCGGAACCGGAGGATGGCTGGTCGAACGCCGCCCTCGACGATCTGCACGACTTGGTTGATGGACATGTACGAGCAGTGGGTGCTCGAATCGTTCACAGAGATCAGGAAGTCTCCGTTTCGTACATTCCACATCCCTGGGAGCGAGTCGTTGCTGTTGGTGTCGTCGATGACGCGCGGATACCCCGTGATCGGGCACGAATCGAACTCCAAGCCGAGCGAGTTCCCGTGCCAAAGAAACACCTCCAATTGCTGGTGCTCTTCCTCTTCTTCCAGCTCTTCCGATGATGAAGGCGCAGTCGACGCGACGCTGTCACCGAGTGACTTGACGAGAGAGTTACCGCCCTCTTTCTCTGCTGAGCCGTGCAGCTTGAGTTTCGCGCGCACGAAGGACTGGATCAGGCGCACGGCGTCATCCTTTTTGACTTCCTCACCGATCCACTGGTGGAACGAACCCTTGCGCAGCAGACTCGGCATGCGCTCGCGGCGCTCTTTCAGCAAAGGTAACGGCGGCGCTTCGAACTTGCGGTCCATCATCGGACTGCGCATTTGCATAACCATCGGCATGATTGTCAGCGGTGAACTTGCCTCTCTCTTGGTCGTGTTGTGGTTGGCGGCGTGAACACGAAGGTTACAACGACTTGTCCGCTTTCCTTGTATTTCTCTTGCTCCGTCGAGATCGCTTGTGCTCTTGCACGCAGATTGCGGAATGACGTCCTCGTGCTGGCATTGCGGCACCAAGAGAGCGAGCGCGCGCGGCGGTTTCACTTCAACCCGCCACGCGACTGACTGACCGTCCAACCGAATGGACTGGGTGGAATCGAACTGGCGTGACTGAAATGTCCCCACTGAGTGGCGCTTTAGCTCGAGCCGCCGCCAGCCCGATAGCGAGCGCCCAATACGACGAGACCACCGATGCTGTCCGCAGCAGCAGTCTACATCCACGGCCCAAAGTCGGTCGCAATTGTGGGGCATCGCGTGAGAAAATGGGGGCAGTCAGCCACTATCGTAATGAAAACATGCATGATGCTTGTTAGACGTGAGTTTGCGTGTGTGAAAACGCAGCCGGTGCTGATGTAGAGGCGGCGTGGCGCAACGCGAGAAAAGCTGTGAACAGTGAAGAAGGGGGCGAGTAGCATATCGCGCGACTGCTTGGTCTGGTGCTACGATCTTGCGGCAGACTCGTCTTCCGCGCGAGACGACGCTTTACATTCGGCGACGGCTCTTTCGTTGCGCCGTCACGTCAGCTTGTTCTCATCGAATATCTCACCGACCTGGAAAAGCGAGCAGCTGCAGAGAAAATGGTCACCTCGCGCGCACCGCCAACATTGCATGTACGTGAGATCATCTCGCTGCTTGTACCTGTATGTGGAAGAGATACTAGGTACAACATACCTACTATGATCTATCGTCGGTTGTCTCTCGCTCACGCTATCGCATACTTTCTCCAAGGAGACACATGGGCAAGGCTCCTTCACCATTATTAGGTTGTGCAGCCATGTGTGACTGATCGCAATGTTAGATTTTTCAAAGGTAAATTTTCTACAATGAGAGACAGATTTAATTGAGAGGTCGGTTTGTGTACGTCAAGGTAATGTAAAGCATAATATACTGTATACATCCTTTAAGTACGGATCTATACACAGTATTGAAAGAGACAAATTACACTGCAAGCTACAACGTTGCTCACAGTAGGCACTGAAGATATCGCTTCTGTCTCCAGGGGGAGGAATCGCCACGAAGAGAAAGAAAACCAAGCAAAGCAGCAAGCAGCAGCGCAAGATGTTCCAGAACAAGTAAGTCCTGCGCGTGATGGAGAAAAGAGAGAGGCTCAAGAGAACGCTAGCTAGAAGCTTCATGAAAAGGAGCTCCTGTATGTGAAAACTGTACACGCTAACGATCTCTTTTGCCTGTGTCTTGTTCTCGTGAAGCACCGAGTACGATCGCGGCGTCAACACGTTCTCGCCGGAAGGCCGTATCTTCCAGGTCGAGTATGCGATTGAAGCCATCAAGGTACGCATTGTTGCTAATTGTGTGTGAAGAGAAGGCATGCGACCATGTATCGAGTATGTGTTGGATCTCGTTGTTGAAGTAGCTGACTGGATCGCGTTGGTATCTTTGGTGCAGATGGGAACGACTGCGATCGGTATCCGCACCAAGGAAGGTGTCGTGCTTGCCGTCGAGAAGCGACTGACCTCGACGCTGCTGGAGCCTGGCAGGTGCGTTTACACACGCAGAGTCGTCCCGTAACTCTCCCTTGAGTGCTTGATTTTGTACTCATGCTCGCTTTCTGTGCTTTCAGCATCGAGAAGATCATGGAGATCGACCGACACGTGGGCGCGGCGATGAGTGGCATCACGGCCGACGCGCAGACGCTGATCGACCACGCGCGCGTGGAAGCCACGAACCACTGGTTCTCGTACAACGAGAAGATCCGCGTGCACGCGCTCACGCAGGCCATTTGCGACCTGGCGCTGAGCTTCGGCGAGGGCTCGGACGAGAACAACCACAAGCAGAAGATGAGCCGTCCGTTCGGCGTTGCGCTGTTGCTTGCCGGCGTGGACGAGTCGGGTCCACAGCTCTACTCGTCCGACCCGTCGGGCACGTACGTGCCAGTGCGCGCGCACGCCATTGGCTCGGGCTCGGAAGGTGCATTAAATAATCTGAAGGAGAGCTACACCGAGAACCTGACGCTCAAG
Source organism: Globisporangium alternatum (assembly GCA_023334315.1). Classification (NCBI taxonomy): domain Eukaryota; phylum Oomycota; class Peronosporomycetes; order Pythiales; family Pythiaceae; genus Globisporangium; species Globisporangium alternatum. The sequence goes on along the minus strand of JAASGT010000099.1, from coordinate 5,822 downwards.
GAGGCCGAGACACTAGCAATCACGTCGCTGAAGCAGGTATGTTATGTGTATTATTGGGAATGTGCGCTGTTGTCGATTGCTCACACGTTTCATTCGTAGCACATGGAGGAGAAGCTGACCAAGTCGAACGTCGAGCTCGCCATCGTGACGCGCGAGAAGGGCTTCCACGTGTGCACCGCCGAGGAGCTGGAGGCCGTGATCGCCCGCGTGTAAGCAGGACACTTTCTTCAAGCTATACCCTCGCACTCCTTACGGTCAGGTCTGCTGTTGAGCGTGACAGGAGAGAGCAAACAGCCACGTCGTAAGTGATTCAGTACTCGGTATCAACCATGCGACGCCATATTGTGGTTCCCACCAAGTGGGTAATGAATCGATAATTGCAGTGGGTGTGAAATTGAACTCGCAGATGGATTTTTTGCTGGTGTCGCTGCTTTGCATTTCTCAGCTGAAAACGGCTCTGGGAGTCGGCGAAGAACAATCTCGACGAGTTGGGACGCGTGGCAGGCGATTGGTGTCATGTTCGCTCACAAAATACGCATCCTCCCACTTCGCCTCGCGTGTCAACCGTCATTACTCAATTTCGTCACCATGCAGCGCCAACCAAAGCGCTTTTTCCTGCTCGTGCTGCTCATTCAGCTCGCCGTCTGCGTCTTCAGCTACGAGTCCAAGCATTCAACTCGTCACTTCCACCTCCGGCACCACAACATGTCGGTCTCTCGCAGTCACGACAACACACCTAAAGACTTGTTCGAGTTTTCAAGAGAAGTCGCGTCGATGAATCTCAAAGACGATTCCTATCTGACTGCAAGCGGAAGCCCCCGCCGCGAATTTCGTCTCACCGCAGACTCATGCGACTGCGGCGTGCTCACGGGCTGTCGGTGCAGCGACTCGCTCTGGGACATGGTGCTCGAGCGCGTCGACGAGAGTGACATGGAGGAAGGCATGATGGACCAGGGCTACCGCCAGCATGTGTAAATCGCGTCACGGCCTACGACATGGCTCACCACATAGCAGACTGCGTCCAGCTCACAGGTTCACTCGAGATCTTCCGATTGGCGATGCTGATAGCGGTTGGCTAGGACAGGCGCATGGTACAAGGAGCGCTCCAATTTCGCACGTTTGAATCACATATTTGCATAGAAACCCCTCGGATTTCCGTCATTCATTCGACTTGGCTCTTCCTCTTGTTCTTCTACACTGTGCTTGCAGCATCACTAGTGGGCAGCGCTGGCCGCTGGTGCCATGACTTCCGCCGAGGCACCCAGGTCCTTCTCGTCGCCGAGCGAGTCGGAGCGCTCGCTACTGCTGCTGGTGTTGGACGTGAAGCTATGTAATCGCGAGATGATCATGTCGAGCGCGACCGAGTTGACGCCGTGCGGAATAATAATATCGGCAACTCGCTTGGACTGCTCCACGAACATCATGTGCATCGGGCGCACGGTCTTCATGTACTGGTTCATGACAGACTCGGCCGTGCGCGCACGCTCCTCCATGTCTCGTCGCAGACGGCGCACCAGTCGAATGTCCGCGGCCGTCTCGACGAAGATCTTGATGTCCATGAGCTGCGCGAGCTCCGGGTCAGCGAAGATCAGGATGCCCTCGACGAGGATTACGCTGTTGGGCTTCATGAGCGTCGTCTGCGTGCAGCGCGAGTGCGTGCCGAAGTCGTACTCGGGGATCTCCACCTCCTTGCCGGCGCGCAGCTGCTTGAGGTGCTTCACGAGCAGGTCGGTCTCGAGCGAGTCCGGGTGGTCAAAGTTGTGCTCGGCGCGCTGTTCCATCGTCAGGTGGCTCAGGTCCTTGTAGTAGTAGTCGTGCGAGAGGTACGACACGCGCTCGGCGCCAAAGTCCGAGATGATTGCCTTGGAGAGCGTCGTCTTGCCCGAGCCCGAACCGCCGCACACGCCGACCACGAGGATCTGATTGCCCTCGTCGTTGAGCGTCTGGTTGAGGCGGTTGAGGCGGAACGAGTCTGGTCCCACCGTGTTGTTGATGTACACGATGTCCTTGACAAGCTCGAGCTCGCGAGCGTCCGCCGGCGCGTTCTGCACCTGCTTGGACTGGCGACTCTTCTCCGAGCGCTTGCGCATGGTCGCCACAGCCGCCACGAGCAGCGCACCGAGCAGCACCACATCCAGTACGTTGCGCTGCTGCACGCCCACCATCACTGCTGCTGCTCTCGATCCAGTGAGTATCAACTGCGCTCGGCGCCGCGTTCTCACAAATGAGCGCATCATGCTCGAGCCAGTCAAGCATTTTTGGTTGGTTTTGATTTTGCTGATCCGACCAGCCAATCAGCGTGCGTGAGAAGAGTTCGACGCGCAATTGTGGCCAATCCCATTCGATCCTCAGAAAAAAGAACAATGCAACAACAACAACCCATCCATCACCAGAAACCAACATCACACACAAACGAGGATGGGAGAGAGAGGAGAAAAGTAGAAGGGAAGCACATCGGACTAACAGCAGAGTGAACGCGGAGAGCTGTCCGATGCAGTTGCCATCTCCTCAGTTGGTAATGCGCGTCTGGTGGCTCCACATTCGCATTCACCATCGATCAGCTACTTCCAGCAATCTGATCCTGCAACAGCAACACGGCATCGAGACGCCACGGCAGTGGGAACCTGCGTCTCGCGGTCTCTAATTGCATCAACACTTGGCAAAGTAAAAAAATACGCTTCACCTCACCACCGTGCTTTGCCGTGCCTTCTCACCCTCGTGCATGCAAATACGCTCAGTGGTTGCCGGCGACCGAGTCGATGAGGATCAGGTCGCATAGGTCAAGCAAAAGTATATTTCATGTCTTGCAACATATCACGGTAGGGTAAATATTATAGATACTGTACAAAACTATGTTGCAAGTTGCACAGTACCGGTAGTGCTTAATTATAACCGACACTCATTTATTACAGACTGTACAGTATTAGCCAATCAACGTCTTTAATTGATTCGATCTTTTACATTTAGTTGAAACAGATAAAAAAGAAAAATACCGAGTTAATGTTGACCACGTTATCTAATCACGTATATTAATCTGGTCTACACTATCGTGCATGTGTTATGACCACTGGCTCGCATCGCTGCGTGCGATCGTGAGAGATAATGCCACTCATTCTGCCCGATCAGCGATGGCGGGCAAATCACTCGAAAGGCCCGGACGGCTCAAGAACGCGCGCATTGCGTTTACCGCTCGTCACAAGCTTGCGGTGGTGGCAAGCTTTGATGAGCTTGACGACATGTCTGCGGTTATTCGTAATTTCTATCCCAGTTTGGCTTGCATAAGGTTTGGTAGTCGTAGGGAGTTCATCTACCAGTGGAGGAGAGGCAGAGAGGCGCTCGAACACGTGTGTGCGTCGCCTGCATAAACAGAGAAGAAGAAAACGCGAAGTCTCGGTGTCGCCACCATCTTGACTGCTGACGGTAAGTGCGTGATCGTTACCTGGGTGAACGAGCTGCGTGGCTTCGGCGTGCCTATCATCGCCACAATGGTGCAGCTGAAAACGCTAGAGGTGGCAAGAGCGAGCGAGACAGCAAGCTTCACAGCCTCGACCACTAGGCTGAAGTTGTTCAAGTAACGACATCAATTCAGCATGCGCGCGCGCACGCCAAGAACAGAGCACGCTCGCAGACGCTGACCAAGTGGCGGTCGAGTTCGGCAAGATAGTGCGGCAAATGGCAAGCGACCTTAGCGTCTCGAAGATCTACAACGCGGAACAAACAGGTGTGTCTTTTCCCATCTGTGCACGATCTGCCTCATCGTCACTCATACTGACTATATCGCAGCCTGCTTCTTTGAATACATACCAACTCGCACGCTCACAAAGACAGAAGAGAATACCGTTTGGGTTCGCTGCAGGGGCAAAGAGAAGGAGCGTGTGACGGTCATGCTGCTCGCTGACTAAGGCGGCGTCAAGTACCCACCCATAGTCGTCTACAAGACCCGTTCCGTCCCAGATCTCCATGGCTGCTGAGGAGAACCGAGTGCAACAGAACGGCTTCGACGTGCAGCTGTGGAAGCGAATGCAGAAGATCCAGAAGCGCACGAAGACGGATGTGTATGGCAACAAGACAGCGTGGTGAAACTCCAGCCTGCAGCTCACATTCTTCGCGACGCATCTCGGCTCGCGTCCAGACATGAGCGTGCCCACCCTTCTCCTGCTCGACGACTTCAGCAGGCACTGGACGCAGCCGGTACGCGACTACGCTGCATCTGTCAACGTCATCATATTGAAGGTGCCTCCCGGCTACACGTCGGGCTGCCAGCCGGCAGATGTGTGCTGGGTGAAGCCGTTCAAGGACCAACTCCGCGCACAATGGATCGGCTTTCTGCGCGAGCAGATCAAAGAGCGGCGCGACGACGAGCCGTTCAAAATGACATATGCGTATGTGGCTTGCAAGAAACGTGGACAATGGATGATGGAAGTCTAATTAGTTCAGACTGTCACCATTATACGTCGATGTTGCAGGATTCCAGAACTGGAGTGATACTGGAGTCGGCTCAAACGACGAGGAGGTATACGTATTCGAGGGAGGGCCGTTCATGTTGAATGGCAGGAAACGATTCGCGTACTCGTGGTATGAGTCGAGAGCTCCTCCAAGACGACCGCAGCCGAGTAGTCCCGCGTAGCAGCAGCCCATTATGTGCTGTTCCTGTCAGTCGTCGATTGTTTCTCCCCCTGCTCCGCAACCTCCTTTGATATTTCTATAGCCACCTACAACTCCACCCGCAACCGTGATGGTTGCATCCACCACTCCGCAGCCCAGCACAAAACTCCTGCTAACTCGAGGCGTGAGCAATGGCACTCTCAATGTGACGCTCAGCAGCTCCAGGAGCTGGATGAGTTGCTGCTTCAGATCAGCGAGAGTGTCGCTCTTTCCTAACTCAAATGCCGTCCGAATACTGTCGTCGAGTTGCTTGCGAAGATTGTCGGCAAAATCACGCACCATGTCTTTAGCAGACGATTCGATGGGCTCCAAGGCACTCACCCAAGCGCTCTCAATTGCAAGTTGCAGGTTTTGCTCGAGCTCGTGCTTCACAGTGACCGCGGCTGAGTCGATGAGACTGTACGTGTTGACTGCAGCCTGGGCATGCAAATCTGCGAGCGCAGACTGCAGTCGAAACTCAGGGTTCTGTGGATTGCAACCTGCGCTTCCGCGAACGCCTGAAAGATCGACATCACTTGCTTTTGGTTGATCGTTTGGCGGTTGTGGATCAGGATCTGTGCCCCATCAAAGCATGCGATTGGCGTCGAAACTCAACGAGGATCTGTTGAACAGAAGCAGCGTACTCGCGGCTATCTCCACCATAAAAACGCTCGTGAGCCGTCCGTGCCGCTGTCGTGTTAGGCCGCGTGGACAACGATCTGTCTGGAGTTGCAGCCTGTGGCTCCTCCCCCATGCTGCTGTCGTCAAGTTCCTCGTAACCGACGATCTGTCCGCTGTCGTCACCTTGATATTGTACTTGATGCATCGTCTTGATTTACGTTTGAAAGCGGAAGGGGGAGATTGAAGTGCGCAGTGTGTTTCCCCCAATGGATAAAACTCAAATTTTGTCGAACCAGCTTCGGTGAAAGGAAAGATTCTCTAACTGGTGTGGTTTTTTGTGGCAATTCCGTCTGCTTAAGTGCAATTTTTTGAATGACTGTAATGGCGGAATGCCCTTCCATTGCAACAGCCATTGTGCTACAGTGCTGGCCAAAAATATAGACCCACATTCATTCTTCAGTTTAAAGTTGCGTAAACATCGGTGATCAACGTGTGCGCGTGGCCAACGGATTTGCAAGACCAAGGCGAAGCGAACGAGACCTTCCACTTCGCAATCC
>JAASGT010000989.1:0-12818 GCA_023334315.1 Globisporangium alternatum | reverse complement strand
GTGAGCTTTTGAAAACAGCCGGGATGGCTTTGAAAACGGGTGAAACGAGTGGTCTGTGTCAAACCACATGATTGGTGGTCTGTGTGATTTGAGAATGGCTGTGTGAAACATTTGCGACAATCAGCAAAGACAAGTTGATACCAAATCACGATGATGATGATGTATTGCTGTCTTTGTAGACAACTACAGGTCACAAGCACAGACACAGCTCTCATGTGCAATGTTTCGCCGTTGCAATCATGACGTCAAATTCCACAATGCCTCTTTCTTTGCACAGGCACTGAACCTTTCTGCTGTTGGTATGTCACATACATTTCTCGACGACCAATTGCATTTCGTTTGCTCTTAAACAAACCTCATCCCGTGTCTATTTCCCTACCCAACTGCACAATTTCTCGTTATCGCGGTTTAGCAACTCTATTTCCTTAGAGCACAGCATTGATATTAATTCCCTGTCATAGGGTAATATCTCATTATTTTTGCATATTATAAACCAATTGGTGTTTTCATATGCACTTTCTCGTTGTGACCCAGTTCTTGCGGTTAGATTTTGATACTGTGTTTGGGGTCCAGTCTCAAGTTCAGAAAGTATGTTTTATTTTGTTATATTATATAACTTAATCAGGTTAAAACCTAAGAAAAGAAGATTAAAGTTTAGAATAGAATTCGATATTTGAAATGACTTTTTTTCTATCTAACTAACTGATTTTGTCTAATTTTGAGCTGTGTTTTGTTTTGTTTTTACTGAAGCCCGCGCCTAGAATTAAATCTTCACTAGAATACAGGCGCACGGGCTCCGGTAAAAAGTGATTATATAGCTGCAGGTTATTTTACTATGTGAGCACAGATTATTAAACACGAACAGATTACTTATGCGAGGGAACAGAGGTGTCTCTTGTGGTCTCAAATCCAAATGTGCGACTTGCATTGTAACAGATTTAAGTGCAAGTAAATATCAGCATTTTTATTTGACACGCTGAGTAAAAATGAAAAAGCTGGTTTTAGCGAGATAAGTAATGTACTGGACGCTGTTTTTCGAATCTTTCGGCTTCGTCAGCAGCAGATCAGCCAATCACAGCGTCGGTTGCCAAATGAGGGTGTTTACGGTCCAATCACACTACGCGCAATCGTATTTACTTGAGTTTTTAGAAAATCTAAAAACTACTGGTATCAAGCAGTTCAAGAATGGCAGTACCGTATTTCTGCAGCTCACACAGCACCAATATTCTTATCTCTGTACATAATGTTTTTTTAAATCAATATTTAAAAACACTTTTAATTTAACTTAGTGCAACCGTATTCTTTAATCATTCAATATTTTGCTCAAGTTAACTAAAAATCAGATGGCTTAGACTGATTTTCACCATCATTCCGAAAAATATTCTTGTCAAGTTAAGTTTCTTTTCTTTGTATTGAGATAATAATATCAGACTACGATCGACAAAAACACGGTTGGTACGGTTTTCAATAATAAAACGGGATTACGCCGAGAGATCTGAGACAAGTAGATTTGGTTTGGCCCCCATAAAATCGAACACATTGTTCATTTACAGTTTTGGATCTTCTTTGAGCACACCCTCTATCGGCAACCCGCTTGTTTGTGTCTCGTTTCTGTGCGGCTGAAATCCAAATGTGAATTTTTGTGAATTTCGAAATTTGAACTTTAGTGATATTTGCTTCTTTCTGTTCCGAAGAACATTATTCATATTGATCCTACTGTTTTGATTTATGCCAATGAGAGCCCGTTAATGGACAATTGCCCATCCGCATCAGCTTATTTTGGCCAATAGAGTTGCTGATTTGGAGAGTGCAAACCGAATCACGGTCCCACTCTCGCAAAATGTGTTGCAAATCCAATATGCGCAAATAGGGAGAGAGAGGGCTGACTCTGTTTCACTTGCTTTGAGTATGTGCGGAGGGGACCAGGACCGTTCTGTTTTTCTCGCTCATATTTGCATTGGGGACCCCATCTGATCGACGCGCCGGCCTCGTCCTGACGACACCACCAGCGAACAAACCGAACCACACACAGTTCGATTTGGCCCCCCAGCAAGCAAGGTCCGTCCGCAACAAGCACGAGCGCTTGCGTCCCAGTCTCTCACGCGGACGACGACGACGGCCAGTTCAACAACAAGCACAGGTGACGGTAGTAGTCGATAGTCCTCCGCCGGTCGTCCGCCCTTCTCGCTTCTTCTTTCCTGTCTCGAGGAAGGAGGATCAAGAGAGAGCGCGCGAGCCAACTACCCTCGCGTCCACCATTCCCGACTCGACCGACGTCGACGCCCCGCGCAGCAGCCGGCGCGGCTCGTTCTCGGCCAAGTTCGGCCGCAAGAAGTCGGCGTCCATGCTGCCAACGATGCACCCGCCGCAGCTCGTGTCCAGCATGTCGCGCCGCTCGTCCATGCGCTCGGGCTCGTTCCTCTCGCGCGAGACGTCGACGGAGGAGACGTGCGCCTTCGTGGACAACATGATCCACGCCATCCAGACGCAGATCAAGCGCGAGCTGGGCTTCAAGGAGATCGTCGTGGCCACGGGCGACGAGGTGCTCGACAACGGCGGCTCAAACGCGTCGTCGTCGGCCGCAACCGTCGACAGCAGTAACGGTGGCGGCATCCCAATCCCGTCCGCATCCACATTCGCAAATAACGTGGCCGGATCCGCGACCAACTCGACCCCGGGCGGCGAGTCTCCGCAATCGTCCTACTCGGATGACGTACGCCAGGTCGTGGGCGACGAGCTCTGGGACAGCATGAAGTCCTCGCGCCGTGGGTACCTCTATGGACTCAAGCCCAAGAGCTCGTACGAGTCCAACGGCTCGGCCACAAGCTGCTCTGACTGCGCCAAGGGCACCGTGTACGTCTCACCGTACTACAAGAGTAAGAAGCGCGTGCTCGTGATCGTGCCGTACCGCGAGGCCGGCATCTGGAGCCGCAGCATCTGCATGCAGCAGACGAGCGCGAACGACAACAGTGGCGCCATGCTCTCGTACCTCAAGAAGGCGCTGGCCGAGAACTACGGCGTCGTAATCATGAACCCGGCGGCGCAGGTGTGTCACCCGAGCGCACACGTGGAGCAGGCGTGGGACCAGCTCATCGCGCCGCTGGACAGCGACATCTTCATCATCGCGTTCTCGCGCGGCTGCCAGTACGTCAAGCATTTGCTGAACCACGACAACGGCCAGGGTATCGTGCAGGACCGCGTGAAGGCACTCGCGCTCGTAGAACCGAGTCACTACGTGAACGAGAGCGACACGTACTTTGCGCGGCGCATTTTGGCGCGGCGTGCAGTCGCGTGGATCCTCTCGACCGAGATCGACGTGGGCAGCAAGATCCCGAAGGGCGAGGCGCGCCACGGCTGCGTCTGCATCTCGGCCGGCGTCGTGCCCATGAACGTGCAGGGCAGCAGCGGCGCCTGGGCGCTGGAGATCGTCATGTCGTCGGTCTTTGGCTCGTTTGCGGCCCGCTGCGGTGAGGCCTCAGGCATTACGGTCAACGACACAAAGATCAGCTCATGCGGCATCTGTCACCGCAAGCTCGGCGTGCTCAACCGACGCATTCCGTGCTCCTGGTGCGAGGTGAAGCACTGCTCCAAGTGCTGCGAGGACAAGTTCGTGCCGAGCTTTGGTAGCTGGCGTGTTTGCTCGCTCTGCCAGAGCCTGCCGTGTCTGATCGACCCGCGGCGCAAGAACAAGAGCGCGAAGACCCACAAGAGCCCGACGAACGCCGGGAGTGAAGAGCGCTTGAGTGTGTTCATCAAGCCGCAGGGCGACGAGCCCGTGTCGCTGCGGGACTTTGAGATCATCAAGCTCATCGGCCGCGGTGCCTGCGGCCGCGTGAAGCTCGTGCGCAAGAACCACGGCTCGGACGAAGGCAGCTTCTACGCCATGAAGGCCATCCGCAAGAAGCTCGTGATCCAGCGCGGCCTCGTCGAGGCCACGAACGCTGAGCGCCGCATCCTTGACCGCACGAACCACACGTACGTGGCGGCGCTCTGCTACGCGTTCCAGAGCGCGTCGAAGCTGTATTTGCTGTCCAAGTACTGTCCTGGCGGCAACTTGTTGGACCAGATGCGGCTCGCAAGACGGTTCACGGAGGACCGCACGCGGCTGTACACGGCCGAGGTGGCGCTCGCGATCCGCCACCTGCACGAGAACAACATTATTTATCGCGACCTGAAGCTCGAGAACGTGCTCGTGGACTCGGACGGCCACGTGGCGCTCACGGACTTTGGCATGTCGAAAGAGAACATGGATGATAACTCACGCACATCCACGTTCGTGGGCACGTACCAGATGATGGCGCCCGAGGTCTTCTCAGGCAAGTCGTACTCGCGCGCGGTGGACTGGTGGGCGCTCGGCGTGATGGTCTACGAGATGATCGACGGCCGCACACCGTTCAACGCCAAGACGAACAAGCTCATCAAGGAGCGTATCGTGAACGTCGACCTCAAGTTCTCGCCGCGGTTCACGGAGGACGCCAAGGACTTTGTCTCGAAGTTGCTCACGAAGAGCGAGGAGGACCGTCTCGGCTGCGGCGAGAACGGCTTTGAACACATTAAGAACCACCCGTGGTTTGGCGGTCTGGACTGGGACAAGGTCGCGCTCCGCCAGGAGACCTTTGAGGGTCAGGCGGAGCTCATGAAGAGCCACGCGAAGGAGTACAAGACGTCCGACATTTTCGACACGTACATGAACACGATCGAGGTGCCCGTGGACACCCCGGCGTCCGTGAAGAGCTCGACTAGCGAGCTCTTTGGCGACTTTGCGTTCAACTTCATGGACGAGAGCTCGGTGGGCGACGAACCCGAGTTTGAAGAGCCCGGGGATGACCACGAAGAGGACAATGGTGAGGGCACGGAGGACGGGGACGACGTCTCCCCGGAGGTAGCGGCGCCCTCGACCACGGATGCCGAGATTGAGACGTTTCTCGTGTCGGCCGACTCGCAGTTTGACATCAGCCTGCTGCGTCCGGACCGCGCGACCGACTTTGGGCTCTCTGTGTCCTCGGCATCGCTGAGCTCCTCGGGCTCGGGGGACGAGGTCGTGACGGTCGTGGAGACCGTGGCGGATCCAGCGCTCACGACCGTGGGCTCGTTCACGAAGCTCGCGATGGCCGAGTCCCCGACCGAGAGCAGCCCCGTGTCGCCCGTCAAGGCCAGCGACGACGGCATTGGAGCGAGCCAGCCGTAAGTGAGGCTCATACGGAACCTATTCAGACCACGAGAGTCCAGACGCGTGTGCAAGAGTGAATCAGATCAGTCCGGGGCTCTCGTCATTTCATGTAGAAGATGGATCTTAAAGACAGAAGCTTGTATATAAACAGTCCGGTTGGGTGTATTAACGTCGCCTTGGGTTCGTCCTCATCTCATCTTAAGCCTCTCAGCTCTCGGTGGTGGACTGGAAGCCGCATATCCGTCGAATCTCCTCGACACGCGCCTTCATCAGAGCCGCCTGCTTGGCGTCCCCAGTTCTTTCGGCCGCGATCTGCACCTGAAGATGCAGGATCTCCATCGTTGGGTGCACCTGCGGTAGCTGGAGCACGGTCCACAGCCTCTCGAGTGTCGCAGCCTCGCTGATTACGCGCTTCCAAGCTCGAGACGATGCCGCGTGCTTCATCTGCAGCATGTGATACGCAAACAGCAGCTCGGGATTGCGCTCAAAGACTCGGCGGTAGCTTCTAAAGAGCTCTTCGACCAGTTGGCTCTGAGCCTGAGGTTGCACGTGAGGCTGAGACTCACCGAGGCGCAGCTGCATGAGCTGCTTCATGACGGCTGCCTCCTCTTGGGCTTCTTCTGGGGTCAATGGCTGGGTCTGAGGCTCGTGTTCGCACCGCCAGCATCCACAAACGAAGCCAAAGCCGTCCAACAGCACCTCCTGGCGCCTCGGCGTCGCTTGGAAGAGCTCAATGTATGCGTATTCGACCGCTTGGCCCCATTTAATCTCCCGGATCGCGTGGAAGCTTAACGTCCGCGAACGTAGGTCAAAGCTCGGGACGACGTTCGGCAGACACGAGTGGTTGAGTACCATGGCAGCCTCAGGGAACATGCCCACGCCAACAGTGACCATTCCATTGAGACAGAGCGGATGCGCATTGCTCTGGACGCGCTCTAGCGTCTTTTGCACGTGGGCGAGCGTGGGGACCTGCTGAATCTCACTGCTGGTGATTCCCGCAACCAGGAAGCCGGCGACCTGAGCCAGCACTCGCTGGTTCTTGGCTGCACCGCTCTTACTGCTGGTCACGAGCCTGGCCAACGGCGCCGTCGTCCGCACAAAGTTCTCCATGCTCAGCGCCGCGAGCGCCAGTCGCACCGTCTCTATATCGATCCCCACAGCCTCCCACTCGCTCTTGAACTGCTTCATCCTGGCTCTGTTGTCAGGATTGCCGTTGTTATTGTCGTTGAGCTGCGCGAGCGTGTGGCATTGGAAGTCGTGGAGCACCTCGTCCGCGTCGAGGCAGTCGCGCGAGCAGTAGAGCGCGAACTCGCAGGCGCCGCACTGAAACGCCTTCTTACTCAGTACTGTAAAGCACCAGTGGCAGCGCTTGCGCACGAGCTGCTGCTTGACCACCACCGCGAACGCCGTGGCCCTGAGCGCGCACTCGCCCGCGGCGATGCGCTGCTTGGCGACCGTAAAGCGCCCGAGCGCCGGACTCGTCCAGAGCTCGATGCGGTCCTCGTTCTCGGCCTCGAATGGCTGATCATGCGACCCGCGGCCCAGCAGTGCGTTCGCATTGGATGCTTTGCGGACGAATGTGATGTCGCGCGCGTCGAACCACTGCGAGTGCGCAGTGGCGTTTGTTGGACAGCGCCACGCGAGACGCAGCAAACCGGCGTTGCTCTTTGTCTGCAGCACGCGTACGGGCAGCACCGATGGCGAGCGCTCCATCACGTTTTCGCCATTGCAGCAGGCGGCTGGCAGCAGAAGCGCGAGCTTCGCAGTCACCAGCACGTACGCAGCCTTGTCTTCGTCATTCTGCTTCATGGAACTCTGCATTTTGATTTGATTTGGTTGTCAAACTCGATTGTTCAGGACCAAAAGAGTGAAAATGTGCCACACCATTTTAACTGGTAAAAAGTATATAGAGTATGGTGTGGATACAAAATATTTTGTCATCATTTTTGATATCCTGCACTCAGGCGAGCAGCTCTTCTTGCTGCGTGATTCTGGAGAAACTGAACTTGGACGGCGCCGAGACGAATAGATAGGATAGACGGCTGGATGGATAGATAGGCGGCGACTGTGACCTGAGTTTAGTCACTCGAGACTCACGTGGCGCTCAGAACCTCGTGCGAGAGCTGCTGGACGACATCCGACGCGGAGTGGCCGCCACAGACGCGTCCTTGACACCATTGCCCTCGAGCTGCATCCGGCCGGCGTCCGCAAGTCGACTGGTCGACGACGACGTCGAGTTGACGAGCTTGCCATTGCGGAACTCCTCCGTGATGGTCTCGGCGCGGCCGTTCGCGTCCACGGTCGTCGTGGTCTTCTTCGTCACGATGTGGCCGTTGCGGTCCGTGAACGATGACGAGCTCACACTGGACGAGAAACTTCCACCGCCACCACCGCCACCGAAGGAGCCAAAGTCTGCAAAGCTGCCCATCCTCATGCCCATGCCGCCGCCATTGAAGAATGAGTCCATCATCATGCTGCCGAGGCTGCCGCCGCGCATGTCCATGCCAAAGCCCATACCCATGCCGCCCATCGGATCCCACTCGTTCGCGTTGCGATTGGCACGGCTCTGACGACGACCACCTCCACCACCGCTAAAGAGCTCTTCGAACGGATCCATTCCGCCAAAGAACGTCTCAAAGATGTCGCGAGCGTGCCGCGCCGAGAAGCCCGCGTGTCCACCAAAGCCACCAAAGCTGAAGCCGTAGGGGTCAGCTGGATAGAACCCTTCGCCGCTGGGACTCGCACTGCCGTTGCCACCACCGAGCCCCGCTTTTCCATAGCGCTCATAGACCATGCGCTGCTCAGCGTTGCTCAGCACGGCGTACGCTTCGCCGATCTTCTTGAAGTACTCCTCAGCCTTGGGGTGCGTGCGGTTCTTATCGGGATGCCAGAGCACGGCCAGGCGCCGGTACGCCTTCTTCACGTCGCTGTCCGTGGCACTGCGCGCCAGTCCGAGGACTTCAAAGTAGTTCTCCGACTCCAGCTGCTCCATCGCGGTAGTCGTACTACTACTGCCTGGTCGCTTGAGCTTTTGCTGCTGCTGTTGTGGCTCGTCCAGAGCTTCAACGTTGCGTCTCGTGCGCTTCTTCCTCTTGCTTCTCTGCTGTTGTTGCTGCTGGGTCCCCTGAGGCGCTGAGTGCGTGTTCTCGTCGGTTTGCTGTGGCTGCTGTCGCTTGCCTGTATGCGTGGGTGTCTGCGCGTCACTTCTTCCAGGCGCCATCCGCGGCGTCTTCGCTTGAGCTTTGCTGCCGTTTTGAGATCTCGTCTTATCTTGATATACTGACCAATAATAATGCGTAGAAAATACCGATCTGCGAAATGTGGAGGTTTTGTATTGTATTGTTGTGAGAACATTAAGAGAATATTCTCGAATCAGAGTTATAAAGTGTCTGCTTTGTCAAGCGTGCAAACATTTCATACTTGGTATGTATACCAGTAAGATGAGTGTCTCAGACCGGTTACGGAATGCTAAAGTCCGCAAATAAAATAACCAATTTTAATTGGTATTTGTACTTGATACCGGTATATTGCATTGTTAAGCACCGTGAATGCTGGTTCAACCTGATAACCTGAGTGACGGTCACGTGAAGCTTTCATTCTTATTTAATCCTACGTGTCGCGTACGAAGCACTGCAAGCAGCGACAGCTAAAGGGCACGAACACACCTCGCGGTGTACGGCGACAGCAACATGATCATCAACGCTCGGAACGCTTCCGCAATGATCACATCCGAGCACCTCCGGAAGGCAGACGCCAGAGTGGACGAGCTCGCGAGACACATGGCGTGGACATCCTGACAACACGTCAAATGAGAGCACAACAAAATGACGGATCTGCTCGCGAACATCGTGATCGCATGGCGTTATACCTCACACACCCTGACAACCTGACACCAGCCACCGACCACCGACCACCGACACATACGTACTTGTATAGTATCAACACAGCAACGCTGTCTTGTCAAACCTCGCCATCGAGAAAGCGAGGCCAGCCAATACCCACGTAATCAGAGTTTCCATTGCCAATTACCTCGGGCAACCACGCAAAGAGCCATCGCCTTTAAAAACTTCAAGCAATGGACTACCGTCGTTGCTGGTAATATTGCAACCGTCGATAAGAATGCTTAGCGCACTATAAGAAGCCCGCCACAGTTGAGAGCATGAGCGAGATTCTCGCGACCGCCGCCAAGCTCAAAGTGCTCTCCATTTTCTAAGGCAATCAATAGGAAGCTCGATCCTGCTAGGAACACAATGCAAACCAGGACCCGCAGGCTGCGTATCGATGGACCTGAGATAATGTGATAATGCACGTCCACTGCTCAAAAGAGTCAGCACTGATTACGGCTATCGGAATGACCAGACAGAGATCTCCCCGACTCGAAGCTCAGCTATCTGAGGGTGGTTCGAGCGACACAGCAGCGGCTTCTTCGTCACAGTATGCTGTCCTTTGGCGTCACGCACCGCGAGAAACACCATCACTCGCAGTGTCGCCGTGCAGGACTAGATACCCGAGACGAACGAGCTCGCAGCTTGATAGAATCGAAGGCACATCTTGCTTTTCACTTTGAGCTAGCCCTTTCGAAAGCTTGTGCTTGGACACTTTCAGTGACCCAAGATCACTACTGCAGGACAAGTGCAGCGCCAAGGCGAGCATATCAAAGTCTCTCGCCATGATCCCCAGCGAACTGTTTCTGACGCTCGAGAAGTCGGAGAACCACCTCTTGTCGTCATGTTCGTACCATCCATTTCTCCAGATCCCACCTGGTTTGCGAAGAAACTCTGCTATCTTCTGCTCGTGAACCGACGGGTTCAAGGCTCGAAGCGTCAAGTACGGCAGTCCTTTGGTCTCATAGGTACCATGCAGGTGGAACACACAGGCGCGGCCGTCCCAACCTGGAATCGCGTACCTCGAGTACAAGGAATTGTCGGAGAACAGCATCACGAGCACTGGAAGAGTGCTGGGTAGGTACTTCATGGTCGAACTGTTGGTATCGTCCACGATCCGCAGGCTGTCGCGCATGATGCTTGTAGTCCAGCTGCTCGCAGCGTCAAAGGATCTCGTTTACGGTTGTGGCGATAAAGTCGCACGTATTCTCGTACTGAACTTGAACCACGGCGTCCAGCGTCAGCGTGTTGCGCTTGACCACTCGATACCCGTTGATGGCGCTGCCGGTCGTGTCAACCACAATAGTCGTGGGTTCATCGAGGACATCGCGGAGGGCAACGGGCTTGTAGACCTAGCCGCGGCGAGAGCACACGAAGGACCGGTCCGTGAACGGGATGTCGTTCGAGCCCACGATGTTGTACAGCCCAAGATGTCTTGGCCGAGTGAGATTTTGCGCATAAGAACAGTGGACGGCCACACAACGCCGAGTCCTGGCCGACGATGAGAAGGAAGCAAAGCAGCCAGAGTAGACAACTGTACGCGAATGCGAGCGCGCACAAGACCTGGGTTCTCCGAGAGCCTTGAAGTGGGGTGTTGTAGGGCCGCACCTGGGCTAACGTGATTGCGCGCATGCTACTGCCTCACAGTCGATGGGCGAGAATCACTGACTGGCATGCGTCGTCCGTGATGAGTGCTGAAGACTTGTTCGAGGCCTCTATATCTCTAAAGTTGGTCGCACGAACGACTAACAGCATCGCTGAATATCGAGGCGTCGAAATTGGATTGGGGCACGCACTGGCGGTCAGAGCGACGCCACTTCACGTTGTTGGCGACAGCCAGCTAATCCCGAATCAGCTACAGCGACACCGGCTACCCAAGGCACACACTTACTGCGGATGTACAGTGCTTCACGGCGTGCGGCGACCGAGCTCGGTGTTTCCAGTTAGACGCATCATTTGAGGGAGTTCAACAAGATGGCCGATGCCGCTGCCAATACAACGATGAACACAAGGGCTTCGATGCGCTCCGCGGTCCCACGCACGCGACCTGAGGCTCCGACTATCACCCAGCATCTTATCTCTGACATTTCACATTGGTTCCAGCGCACTGCTTCGTCAGTGTCGGACGTGAGTGTGTAGGCACACAACTTCGCTCACAAGTACCACTGAGGTCCTGGCAGTGTCAGTACCTTGGTGGCATGGCTATTAGATGTTCACCTAGTGTAATTTAATATACCTCACCCTTCAAACTGAAATTATATCGCTAAAGTTAGTGTGTGCACGCGCGCATTGAAAATAACTCGATCAGACCCAGAGCCAGGCTACTTCGTGTTCTCGCGACACGTGAAAAAACACACTGAGGTGGATCGTTGCGATGGGTTATGGATGACAGACATCCAATACACCGTCTCACGATGAGCATTCGTCATCCGTGGTCTCGATCTGCATACAACTAGCTCCACGATTGGATACTGTCCTGGGCAGATCAAAGGCATTCGTTTAGCCTTGTACCTCGGATTTGCCCACCTCGATGAATCGAGCTGACTTGTGCGTTATCTCACGAACTATTAGCACTGATCCAAGAGCTCACTTCCACTTTGGTTTGGTGCTACCATCACCGTCTTCAGATCATGGACTCTTCAAGTTGCTATGCAGACTCCAAAGCCTACAGCGAGTACAAGGCGAACTCTGGCGCGGATCCCGTTGTCACTGTCTTGCTGGCGTCAAGGAACACATCGTGTCCATTGGGCTACAGTCGAGTGACAAAAGCGACTTGAAGGGCCAGCTTATCGCGTCAGTCTGCTACAAAGCCACCAACGTCGGCTCGTTCCCCGTGTAACCCGACTCGCATATCGGACTTGTGAGCTTCTTTCCCGACCTGCGCATTTAGCCAAGACGCGCGGTCTGGAGAGTCAAGGCGACGATGATGCCGATAGGGAATGTAACCACGTGCGGCAGCGCGCTCTTCCGACTCATGGATTGCTGCGTGGCGCAGTATTTTCTAGATGCATCATGCTGTCTCATGTCTGGTGCCTGGTGTCAACCAGACCCAGCCATTCTGCTTGGTCCTCCGGTTTATATGTGATACTAGGACATCGCGCCGAGAACTCGTTCGGAACACACTGTATGGTAGACTTCGAGAGGTGTCGAGCGGTGGTGGCGGCTTCGTAAGTCTGGATTCAAGCACTACCGCACTACTCAAACTACATATTTAAAAATTTTCAGAGCTAACGTGTAGTAGATCGAGGTTTGCACTCCCTGTGCATCTTGCTGTTCGCCACGAGAGAAAGGTTCAACTACACTGTGGTCGAAGCTTGGCTTTGAATGCGGCATCAACGCATAGACCCGAGTGTCTTGGTGGCCTCAGTTCGTTGCTAACGAGGAACATTCAAAATTCGGTTGGTTGCTCCAAACGTTCGTCAAGTGCAAAGTTAGAGCTCTCAAAGCATCGCACGTACTCGAAATAGATGCAGTTGTTGTTCAGAAAGCGGCGGCAAATGCATCTGTCCGTGCGATACACAAGCCTGCGTGTGCGACGATCTGTCGCTGATAACACCACACGCTCACATCCAATACCCATCAAGACGATGCGTACCGTCGTGCCGCAAGTGCAGCCTCTCGAGCCAAGCGCATCGCTCATCTACCAGCAAACTAGGAAGCAAATGCACCGTCGCCCATCATTGTGCAGGCTGCTCAGCCTCGTGTACCACTGGCTACTCTGGGGGTTCTTCACACTGCTCATCTTTGGCCAGGCGCTGGGAATC
>JAASGT010000988.1:0-12836 GCA_023334315.1 Globisporangium alternatum | reverse complement strand
GCAAGTCAAAAGATATACTGGCTCGAACGACATGCATGATGTGGATTCTGGACGTGCCCTTGGACTCGTAACATGCCAGCGTCATGCGCAACAACAAGGACGCCGCCATCAGTCTGAACGTCAAGGCCATCGCGTGCAAAGACAGCGACAAGTGGACCCACGCCGTCTGCCTTTAGACAACCCGAGAGAAAATGAACGCGGTCGAGCCTTTGCGCAAGGACATCCACCACCGATGGCATTTACGCAAGGAGGAGGCTCGAGCGATCAGTAGCGCATTCCATTTTTTTGCTGTCTATAGTCGGCAGCAAAGCGGAGTGATGGTTTCCGTTGTCCGTGTGCACTGAGGGCAGCAAAATGCCAGAACAGTGGTTAAAATACAGACGACGGAGGAACTTCAAGCTACACTTTTTTCAGGAGATGGAGAAAACTGGGAATGAATGAATGGCTGGTCTCTGGTGACCGATGAGGCGTGAATCAAGTCGAGCGACCGAAAGGTCAACGTGGTGGTCTTCGAGCCTCGAAGTGCGTGAATCAAGTCGAAAAAAGCAAAACAGTCTGTCAATATCGCAGTGAAGCGATGGAAACCCAAGCAGTCGAAGGGATAAGCTGTGCTCGTTTTCACATCGCTATAAGAGTCGCGCTTCGTTTTCGCGCATTTTCGAATGGGTTCGTTGTTCACGATGGCGCATTTTTGGGGCGTCTGAACACTTCCTTTCGATCTTTCCAGCGTCAAAATGACTTCTTCGCTAGTTGAAACTTACATATTGGGTCAGCTAACGGTGTACAAAAGTTGCTCTAATCGGATGCAAACGTCTACAGCAACAAAAATATGATACAACTTGCTTTCACTATGCCATCGTCGCTGCTGTAGTCACGAGACGTCGACATAGTGAATCCAACATGTGTCGTCTTTAGTCTCTCACATGTTGCGCTCAGCAATAACTTTCGACGAAAACTACATTGCTAATAGTAGTGGGATGGATAGTGGGACGTTGGGGGATTGTTCGCGGGTAGGGGTCTGAAATTTTCGCGCAGACTGATTGATCATGGTGTTTCGGTCACTCAAGCGTGCCGCGCGCGACATGGAGAGGACTGCGGCCGATACAAACCAATAGCAGCGCGATTGTGGACGACGGCGGCGCGGCCACCACCACCTTGTGCTCTTCTTCTCCATCCTGCAGACGGACGGACGGCCAGCCTGCGGATTTGCGGATTGAGCAAGTAGGTGTTGAAGCCGTGACAATCACTCGCGCGCGCAAAAGAGAAACGAGCCACCGGAGCATGCGCGCGTGCATCTGAGGTGCTCTTCCGTTTATTATATTCACCCCCAAAACACCAACAGGCAGCACGAGAGCAGCATGAAGCTGTCGGCATCGTTCTTCACGTCCGGTACGAGCAGCAAGGGCGGTGGCGCGAGTGCAAGCAGCAGCAGCAGCAAGAAGAAAGCTCCAGCGACACCGCCGCGATTGCAGACCCACCACACGAGGAGCAGCGACGAGCCGATAGAGCAGACAGGGGCGCGCGTGTCGAGTACCAGTGTGGGCGAGCACTCGCGGCCCGTGACACCAGTCATGGCCTCGTCCAACGCGGCGTGGTCGCGGAAATACAGACACTCGGACTCGCATCTGCAGTCTGGCGCTCAGCAGCAACAACAGGCACAGGGACAGCAGCAGACGCAGGAGCAACAACCGAGAAACCAAGTCGTGGTCGGCATCACCGCATCGCTCGACGACGAGGTCGAGGACTGGACCGAAGACTTTATGGACAGCACTAAGAGCGAAGGCGGTAGAGAACGGCAGCGAACAGGTGGGCATTGGAGTTTCTTTCGATGCATGCAGCTTGCGGTTGTTTGTCGTGCCAAGGTGCTAATTTATGTTTTTGTTTTGATGCGTAACGCAAGAAGGCGCTGCAGGTGACAGAGTTGGAGATCTGACTCAGCGGTTCAGCAGCAACTTCCACCACGCTTCGAGTGCACTTCAACGAGCGACGGTGCGGTGGCATCGGCAACACAGTTTGGACAGCAACTACACGAACATGCGGAACTCTTTCAAGAACAACCGGAATACCAGACTGAGGAAGAGCAGCGGCGACATGAGCTCGGGTAACACGACAACCCGGCTAATTTCAGTCAGCGGAGTCCAGACACAACAGCCAGACGACGTCAGGAAAGGCTTTCCTTTGCAGAGCAATTTTTCGACGGTTAAAGAAACTGCAAAGTCCGAGTCAAGCGCACAAAGCGAAAAGAGCGAGTCCGATGCTGAAGAACTTGATGGATTCGCGATCTCTGCAGGTAACGGCGGCGGCCACGAGGATGATGACGAAGATGAAGATGAAGACTGGGACGTCGAGTTTGGATTTGCTGAGAACAGTGAAGACGAGTTGATGGAGCCCAGTATCGGTTCGGCCGGCGGAATGGACTCAACTCGGCGGCGGTCGGAGAACTTCAACATCTTCCTTCGCAATTTCCATGACATGATGGATGGCGATGATCTATCGGAAGACGATGAGGACTTCCAGTCGGCGCCCAAGAGCAAACGGCAGTCGAAGCCAGCAGAAGAGCAGCTCTTTCAGCGCAAACGAAGCGATTACCAGCGTCACCTCAGTATAGATGGAAGCGTTGACGGAGCAGGTCGAGCGAGTTTCACGTCGGTTTCTGGGTCTGTCGAGTACACTCTAGCCGACAAATACCGTATACTCGAGGTTGCTGGCTCGTCGGCGTACGCTGTGCGGATCGAGCGGTATCCGAAACCGTGCACAACGTACAGCAGCCTGGAGAAAGACGCTGGTTTCGCAAGTTTTTCCGAGAACAAGTTTGAGCGTTGGCTAGAGACATTTGTGTCGAGCAAATGCGCCCTCGCATTCCAGGTAATGGAGAAAGAGCGCGAGCAAATGACGAATCCGAGGCAGCAGAAGAATCATCAGTTCAGGACGCTGGTGTCTCTTCCGTTTGGGAAGGAGTTCGTCGCGAACTTCTTCAAGCAGGTTTCGCTGTATCGCTACTTCGGAGAAGAGAAATCAAATCGAGAGCTGGTTCGCGTGTTTTTCGAGAAAGTGTCGACCACAGCTTACTCGGAAGAAGACTGGTCGCTACCCTTGAGCACTGAAGACTTCGAGTACATTGCGAATTGCACGATGGAGATCCTGCAAGAAGCTGCGCGCATGTATGGCCCGAAGCCGCCTGCCAGCAACTGGAATAGCTCGTCATTCTCGTTCTTGTCGACGTCTTCGTCCCAGTCTCAGGCAAGCAGTAGCGCAACTATGTTCTGGATGCGGCAATTCCAGTCAATCCTGCTGATCTGCGCCGAAGCCTTTCCGAAGTATCGACACGTGATCGCGCTGATTGAGCTTCGATACGTCTCCCATCACTTGGTTGGATTTGCGAGCGGCGACTTTACTTACACGTGGCAGATCTGCAACCAGCTTCCAGCTTTTTGTCCTATGGAGACGATTGCTGGAGAATCGGCGCTGAATGTCGCTAACGAGATTCTGGAGTACTACGGCGCGCTGTTCGTTCATCTGAATACAAGTCCAGACAGTCGGAACAGCTGGCAAGGCGAAAGCCCACCCTCGGAACCAGCGACGGAATCGACGCAGACCAACGAGCTCAAGCCGGTTTCGTTTGGGATTTCTCCGGACGTCATTTGTTTGCAAGCGCTCGTGCTGTGTGACATCCAGTGTTTGTACGAGAGCCGAAGCGTCCTTGCAGAAGTGTCGATTCCTGAGTTGGTGGAGCTATTTGAGTTTGAAGATGACGACATGAGCATCGACCCTCGTCTCATGGTGCTGCTTGACACTGAGGTGAAGGTTCAAACCAGCATCCCGGGCTTGTACACTGGAGCTCGCGCTGAAGAGCCCCCAAGAATGCCAGAGCGACGAAATAGTTCAGGAGGCCTCGGTGGATGGAGTAACGAAGCTCGTCTGCTGTCGCTGTTGAAGCCATCAAGCAGCTCGCGAATTTCTGCGCTCGGGTTCTTCTACGACCGGATACCTACCACCACGCATCCGCTGGTGAAGGCGAAGTGTGCGTCTGTGCTCGGGAGCATGCACATTCTGACAGGCTCGTTGTCGAATCTGAGAGCGGCCGAGTCTCTCGCGTATGAAGCAGTGCGTTTGCTGGAGATGTGCTCGTCGAAGAAGTTGGAGCCGTTTTCGATGGGTATCGTCGACACGGCAGAGGCTCTTTGTGTCAGCATGTTCAACAATGACGGTCTGCTTTCTGAACTGGGGCGCGAGGCACTGGAGCAACTTGGCAACGTGCTGATCAAGAACCAGAAGTACCGCTACGGCATTCTGGTTTTAGAAGCAGCGGGATCTCTGTTCAGCTTCTTGAACCAAGGTTGCGAGTACGAGAAAATGGATCGACTACTTTGCAGGCTGACTTTGGAAGCTGACGATGTTCAGCGTGCGTTGCCCCTCCATGAGAAAGTGGCGAACTCAACCCAAAGGCAAGGAAACATCACCGAGTACGTCTACCTGACTCAAGCGCTGACCAACTTGTGGATTCGAGAGGGCAACTTTGCTCGTGCGGAAGAGAACCTGCTATCAGCCTTTCGCTTCCTGCGTGACCACACCAACATGCTGCCCCATAGTTTCCTCTCGTGTTTGTACGGAAGCTACTCCAGCAGTGACGCAGCTACTTCGAGTCGCGGGACGATGATGACGGCGACGTCCAGTACGGCATCGTCTTCGATATCGGGGTCGTTCCACCTGTCGTCGAGAGGATCTAGCAACACAAGCGAACTCGATTCGTGGTTGAACCATGACATCAATCTTCACTTGCTGGTGCGCGAGATCTATCGCTCAAGCGGCAGGTGCTTGGAAGGAATGCAGGTACTGCAGCATCTCCTGAGCTACTCGTCTCGACTTCCACGCGGAAAGCGAACGCTTGTGCGAATGCTGCTTGCAGAGGATTCGTTGAAGATGAACATGCTGGACACGTGTCGATACATGTTCAGTCTACTCGATCAAGAAGGCAACCTGTTTTGTGAGAGGCTGAAGGAGAACATCTTGAGCTCCACGATTGGCAGTAGCAGCGGCGGTGGAGGAGGAAGCAGTAGCGGTGGCGGAAGGAGCATGGGCGGACTGGGAAGCGAGGCTCGATACTGTTTCGACATGGTTTTCTCCATCCGATACATCACCTGCCGAGCGAAGTTTTACCTGAAGGCAGAAGACTACAGAGAAGCCTTTGCGTGGCTGTCGCTGGCTCACATGAAGAGCGACAAAGAGAATCCGCGAAGGCAGGCCCAGCTTCATTTCCTCGATGGGAAGGCTTTGTTTGGACTCTTTCGTGAGTTTTATGAGTCTCGAAGGTCCGAGAAAGTGTTGCAACCTGCTCATCCTGCTACCCTGGCTGCCGAGATCGAGAGGATGATCACCTCCTATGCGGGATCGTTCTATAGTCTGACCACGATGGAGAAAGGCGTGCTCGAGAAGCGACTGACACTCTTTGGCGAGTGTGCGAGAAATGCGGAGACTGCGATGGAGCATGGTGTCAAATCGTTCTGGACTGCTTTCGACCAATACCAATCGCTTGATGACTCGTTGCACCAGTTGAAGGCGCTGTTGGAGATCGTGAACTTCAGTTTGGCACCACTTGAGCAGTCTTTCTTCGCGCTAGGAAGCAAC
Organism: Globisporangium alternatum; assembly: GCA_023334315.1. NCBI lineage: Eukaryota > Oomycota > Peronosporomycetes > Pythiales > Pythiaceae > Globisporangium > Globisporangium alternatum. The sequence goes on along the minus strand of JAASGT010000988.1, from coordinate 7,211 downwards.
ATGGACGACGATATGCTGAAATCGTACCTCTCTCGCGGGGGTGCGTTCAAGAGAAGTGGCGCGGCAATCTCTTTGCAGCTCGACGGAAGTGCGACAGACGACGACATCATCGAGAAGACGCGGCGATCGATTTTTGACGCTCAGAAACTACTTCGGAAAGCGATGAATCTCGCCGAACAAGTGGCTGAACCGGCCTGCCTCCTTCGAACATTCATCTTTTGCAGTGAAGCTTGGATCTGGCTCGAGCGAATCGCCTCGTACAAGAACGACAAAATGATGAAAGAAGCTGCTGCGTTCTGGGAAGAAGCTGTGAAGTTGCTGAAAGCCGTCTTTCTGCGTCGGGTCGCTTTTCACAACACGGAGGATGCTGCGCGATACCGTTCGATGGGTCTGCACGGCGTACTACCTGCAGGACATGCAGGTGGGGGTGCAAATGGCACTTTCTGCGTCGTGCCAATCCTGAATTTCAGCGAAGGCGTCATTCTGAAGCTTGAGAACATGACACTCCAGTTAATCTTCATCGCGTGCCAGCTGCAACAATTCGAACGGGTCCCTGAGTACGTGGAGGAGATGCTTGGCGTCCACTTGGACGAGTTATTGAGTGCGAAGATGTGCTTGAGCAGCATCTCGCAGCAACTATCGGCATTTCGAGAACATCAGCGGTCAAGCAAGCGGGCGTCGCAGAGTTCAGTCACGTCAGTTGGGAGTGGTCCGACACCAGCAACTCCAAGAAGCTCTGGCACTGTCGTGTCATATGATACAACAACCCGTGCTGCATCGTTCACGGGTAGCGGCTCCACTCCAGCGCTGCATTCCAGCGGTGGCGCGTCCTCCAGCACGAGCTCAACTGTGAAGCGCAAAGGTCACAAGAAGAACCAGTCTATGTCGTCGATTTCTGAACTGCTTGCATCCGGCGGATCATCTACGCCTTCTTCATCGTTCCACGACATTTCATCGTCGTTCAGTGGAAGTGCTCGCGGCGGGAGTTTTTTGGGCTCAGCAGCAACTCCAAGAACCGGGTTGGCATCTCTGAATGAAAGAGGGAGTGTCCCCCACGGGAAACATCAGTCTGTCACCGGTATTTACCCGCCGTTGATTATCCGAACCCATCGAGGCCATCACGGGTTCGAACGTGCAGCATTGCGAACTCGTGGGAGATCTCGTTCTGCGCCGCAGCCAATTGTACCAGACCCCCCTTCGAAGCTGGAATCGTCCGAAGCATCTCTCGGCGGCGAGTCGCACGAGCTGCTTACACCGGTGCACGAGAGTGGAGATGGAGAGAAAACTCGCCGCATTGTTGACCTTGCAGATGTCAACTCATGGAGTCACGATGCGTTCGGAGCAATGGACGATGAGCACGAAAGCTACGGCTTGCACGGTGAAGGCAGTAGTTCCGGTGGCGCAATTGGTCTGTACGACTTTGATGAAGTCCAGTCGGAGAAACTGTGGTGGATTTTCAACATGTGGCGCGATGCGAAAGCAAAGTACACGAGTGGGAAAATCGAGTCTTCGGCGTTCCGAACGCAAAATCTGCGATACCTGCGGACGCTGCTGGATACGTTTGATCCACACCAGGTTGCCGTGCTGTACGTGAACGGCCATGGAAGCTCCTCCATAATTCCGAGTGGGAGCGTGGGTGGCAAATTTACCAGCTCGTCGAACGCTTGCGGCATTGTCGGGTTCGATGTTGCACACATCAACTCGTACGCACTCATTCAAGACAACAAATCGGTGCTCTCCATTGGCTATGATCTGGACAAAGCAGCGCAGTTCGGGTACTCGCAGCTGAAGTTCAAGGTTTTTGGCGTCAAGGAAGGCGAGACGTTGTGCTGGCGCTCTGAGATTCCTCGACCGGATTGGTATTTGAAGCATTACGATCTGATAGAGGCAGAGTCTGCAGCAGTAGGTGCTGGCGTGTTGAAGACGCTGCGACTGCTTGGACCGAAGATTCTCGTGAAACTCCTCGGACTGCTGCTACTCGAAAACGCGCTCGTGGTTACCGGCTCGTCTTTTCCTCAAGTGCAAGAAGTCACACTGAGCTTGTTGAAGCTTCTGCATCCTTTCCAGTGGCAGCACACGTTCCTTCCGTTCCTTCCGATCACGTCGTGGCGGTATTTGTACGATTCGCTGCACCTGTTCTCGCAAGCCCAGCTCGCAGCGCATCCGAAGTCGCGCAAGTCGTTTTCAAGATTATCAGCCGACTGGCGTTGGGGAGGGTCGTCGTCATTGCCAGCGTCGTCTCTACCGAATATGGTGGATGCTGCGGACGGAGACGAGCCGCCATTCCTGTTCGGAACAACGACTGAAACGTGGCAGTCGTGCATGGTGTACGCCAGGTCTCGCGGGGATGACATAGCCCGAACGATCACCGCATATGTGACTGTGGTGGATCTGGACGCTTTGGACACTTTCGCCATCGCGAAGAGCAGCACCAACGCTGTTACGTTGCCGCGCAAGTGGCGAAAGCATTTTCTGGAACGGTTCGACAAAGTTGTCAAGCATCGGCGCAAAGCTCAGCAGAAAGTCAGTCGCCGCTTGGCTCGGCAGAGCTACGTACCAAGCACGCCCGGTGCAATGTCGACAGCAAGTACTCCCCACGGACTGCTGTCACCTCAGCACAGTGAGGAGGCCTATCGCCATCTCGACATGGCGCACCATAGCTTCGACGATGTTCGCAGCAGTCGGTCTGCCACGATGTGGCTGAGCCAAGGTGAGGCCGGGCCAGGTTCAGGCAGCCAGATCTTCGTGTCCTCTGTGGTCTCGTCCGAAACTGGAGGTGTGGATGAGCGATTGTTTTACGACTCGGAGTGCTACGCTGCGTTCATCGCTGGACTACACGAGTTCTACGACAAGCTGTGCAGTCTCTGCGAAGAAAAAGACAAGAAGCTGAAGGGAAGCAAGAAGAAAGGAGGCGGGCTGTCGAAGCGTCAGGAAATCAAGGCGTGGTTCTCGTCCTCCCACGAATTCGATCCTTTCGTCGACAAGTTCCAAGAATCCGAGATGTACCTGCAGTTCGAGAAAGAGAAAACACTGCAGTTCGCAGCGGCGGCTACAGCTGCTGGCGCGGCCTTGTCCCGTCGGTCGAATGGTGTGTCAAGTTCGTCGGAAGCGAGTGGAGTCACTGGGAGCAGTCGAGGACAACTCTTTGCTCTTCTTTCAGCAGGGAGCTCAACCAGCGCATCGACAAGCCAACCGACGTCTGCCGGTCCACGATCTTCGCAGCAACTGAGAAGCGCCGGCAGCATGAGCAGCACCAGCAGCGGAGGCGTTGGGGTGGGGATCTAGTTTTTCAGCAACAACAAAACATCGGAGAAGCGCATCTGAAGGAGATAGAAGCGAGCGAGCGAACAAACCAACGGTATGGTTGTTGTGTCATTACTTTATTATTTATAAGCCGAACGATGCAAATGAGAGCGGCGTTGATGTGTTTCGTGTCGCCTGCGCGAGCAGCGCTTCAACTTTCGCTGCTTTCTCTCGCGCGTGGAGTTGCTGACAGGGTGAGAGTTTCGCAGGTAATAAGTAGTCAAGACCACAAGACCCAGTCTGAGCTTTCAAGAGAGGCAACACAACAGCGATCTTACGTGGCTCTCACCTGATCAATGCGGTAGGCAACGGAGGCTTTCCCCGCTCGCACAGCCCACTGCAGAGGTGTTCGTTTGCTCTGCAATGCCATAGTCCATACAAGAAGACAAAAAATCGCGTGTGAGCTTCTGGGCATGGTAAGAATCCCTCTGTTGAATCAAGACCTTGTCGGCGAGATTCCACTTTGCCCCGTGCTCCAGCAGCGTCCAGATGATCTGCTCGTGACCATGTTTGCACGCGAGATGGAGCGGCGAGTACCACCCCTTTGGCCAAGAACGCATCCATTCCATCAGCACCACGCTCATTATCCGAACGACAGCATCAGGATCCTAAAGCCTAACGCACCCACGCTGCGCGCTCGTTGGCGTTTGCACCAAACTCGAGCAGCAACGTCACCATTTCCAAGTCTCCGCTGGCGACCGCGCGATGCAGTGGATGGACTCCAGACTGTTTGAGTGGCACATTCGGCTCTCTTGTTAGCGAGTGGGGGTGCGTCAATGTTGAAACGTTGTGCTCACTTACCCATCGATGCTGCGTTAGCAGACGCGGGTCTTCCTCCAGCGCCATGCGAACCTGGTCAATGCGCTGCTGACGCACCAACAGACACAAATCGACGATCGACGCGTCAGCATCGGGCTTGCCTTCTTTTCCTTGGGCACTCGAGCTGTTGCTGTGCAGCATTTGCTTTTTGTTCATGGACGGGGAGTAATGGAAATCGTGCCCGCACGTCGTTTCAAACGTGAACATGGCCTCCAGTCGTGTATGCACAAGCACTATATTTATGAAAGAAGCTGGGTTGAAGACCCATCGACAAACCACAACTGAAGCAAATTCAACTTCAAACACACAAACGCGAGATGCTCGCACAGAATGCGAGGCAAACGACGACAGGACGTTCTTTGACTTCGATCACGCGTCGTCGTCGCTCAGCTTTATCCGCCACGTGGTCGTGTTGAGCAGGAACATGTGTGTGCGCCAGCCGCTCGCCTGCAGCTGCTGGTAGAAGAACGAAAAGTCGCCGCACATCTTGGCGTACGAGCTCTCAAGCAGATCGTGATGCGGGCCACGTCTCGTCGACATGCGCTTCTTGTTGGTCGGCGACGGCGACGGAGACTGAGACGACGAACCTGATCCTGATCCTGAGGCCTCGAGCGTCTCGAGCACGACGACGGCCTGGTAGAAAGCCCGCAGCTCGTCCGTCGGCTTCATGTCCGTGCGAAAGATCACGTGCACGCGGTCGCTGTTGACTGAGAGCAGGTAGCGCTCGTCCCTAAATAAGACATCGCCCGTTAACTGTGAAACTTTTGTTCACCGGTGGCGTTATACAGAAAGCACAGAACGTACGAGTAGAGCTGCAGCAGAAAGTCGAGGTCTTGGTTCGACAGCTTTGTGTTGCAGACCTGGGAGCCCATGACGATCTTGCTGATCGGCAACTTCGGGTCGTAGTAGATCGGCTCCTGCTGGTTCACGCTTCGAATGGAGAACTGTTGCAGTATTCGTCACGCGAGCACAACATTATATATACGAACACACGCCATGATACTCAATGGATCTAGGCTCATAACGTACCCGGTTAGCGTGGTCAGCCGCAGCGAGCTCCTTCTTTCCAGTGCTGGTGGTCCCCGCCGCCGAGTTCATGAACCGTTGGATCAAAATGAGCCCTCGCTGCTGGTTCACGGTCGGGATACAGAGTCCCGAGACCGCGTTGTAGTTGGCAAATACGTGCACGAGCGTGAGCGTGAGGAACGCGACCCAGATCGCGTACTGCGACGAGTTGACCGCGTTCGCAAAGTACATGCCGAAGATTAGACCGAAGAGTTTCACGGCCGTCTCCTGCGAACCCTCCTTCGCGGCGCAGTCGGCCATGTTGTCGCGCTTCGCAAAGTGCGTCATGAGCGACGAGCGCGTGGCCCCCGCCGCAACGCCGCACATGGTCTTGCACACGGACGAGACGCAGAGCACCTCGGTGACCAGCGACGGGAAGAATGGCGCAAGCATGTCGAGCGTGAGCCCCACGTCGTTGATCACGTCGGCGAAGAGCCGCCAGCGCTTGACATTCACATCGAACTTGGGGCCCACAAAGTACGCGAACGTAAGCCCGCCGATCATGCCCGATCCGTCGCGCAGCACCCACTGGAGCGCGGCCGCGAGCGGCGTCGCCTTGTCGTTGCCCACACCCACGCTCTGCAGCACGGATTGCGTGGCCAGCACGCCGCGCAGATAGCTGCACACGGCCTGGATCGTGTCCCAGAATTGGAACGCCAGGTAGTCCTCGCTCACGGAGTCCGGGTATCCGGCGGGCAGGAACATCTCCTTGAGCTCGCGCGTGATACCGCTAGATAGATAGATACAGAGAGAGAGGCCAAGTCAGCCGCGATACATCAGGCATATACACAGAGATACGCGTGTTCCCATTCCTTACCTGAGCGAGAAGCAGCTCGTGAAGCGTGCGTGGAAGGCTGGGGCCGCGACCGCGACGCCCTTGACGACCGGCGTGAGCTGCTCGCCGTGCTTGACGTAGCGCAGCGGCGCGTCGTTGGCGCAAGACGGACGCACGTCGTACTCTACCACGCGCACGTCACCGTCCTTCTCGCTCAGCAGCGTGCTCGTGCTGCTCGTAGTGCCGTCGCCGTCCGAGTCAGTGCCGTCGCCCGAGGGCTGCAGGGCGAACGCCTTGCGCTTCGTCAGCTCGCTCATTGCCTTATAAGGGCTCAAAAGGGCTCACGGGTTTACGAAAGAACAACAATCGTTCAATATGTGACTTGGCTAGCGTGACACAATTCAGATATATGTCCAAATCAATTTTTACTCAAAACAGAAGGTCAAAACTGGAAAAATTTGACAGTTTCCCTTGTAGTTTTAAGTAAAATCCTTTAGAATCAGATAATAAGATTTGAGACACTAGCATTAAATACGTGTATGGGATCTTTTCATGAATTGTAGGGCATGGATAGTCAAAGTGATCTGAAAACGGGCTTATTTAGCCCAGAATCAGATCTTTTACCGTATCTGGGATGTTTTTAAAACGAGGCAACATTTTGTGTATTTTTTACTTTTATTATATTGAAGAGATATTGTTTCGGCGAGTATCACTTGACTCAGGATTTTTGTCAAAATGATATCTCTATAAAATAATAGAAGATTTTGCTCAGGTTGTATTCTGCCAGTCACAGCAGAAATTGGATGTTACTATCGTATACCGTTAATACAACGACTGCGTCACGGTCGACCTCGGCTCGCATTGGACCGAGGACTCTGGTTGTATTGAACAATCTGAGCAGCCATAGACTGAGTCTTGAAGCGAGAGCTACGAGAAGTTCACTTGAGATCGTCATTGTGTGTCAGCAACGCGAGATGCACGATTGAGGGACCAGTTGAGTCATGACCCCTTTTTCCAATGTATTGTGTACCTCGCTCACACATGTTCCAATCTCCGTGTTCTCTTCCTGTCACTGGTATCAAACACCAAACTAAGTGCTCTCACTTTGCAAGCTGATCAAGCTGACTCTGCTGGTGCACTGACACTGACACCATCGGCAACCAGCGACGAGATCTTGACTGACAGAGGTCCTTTCACGCCCATCGTAATCGCCGCCTCGTACGTCATCGTCCACGGATCCTCCAATGTC
>JAASGT010000987.1:0-12851 GCA_023334315.1 Globisporangium alternatum | reverse complement strand
GATTGGCGGATTTTTTTTGCTGACTCTGTGATTGGCTAAAATGAGCAATTGTTTATCGATACTAAAAAACAGTGGTACTTTTGTAGAGCGCTCAAATGGGCGTTCATAAGGTCCGGGCGTAGCGATCTGTTCGTGTCTGTAATGCAACTCTCTATACGATTGTACATAGGCGAGTATGGCTCTAAGCGCAGCAGCACAAGGTCATCATAGCTCTGCGCTCGGATTCCGATTTGCGAGTGCGCTAAAGCATTGTCTAGGACAAGTACCACCTTCTTCTCCGGTAGTGCTCGTTAAAGCCATACCGCGTACACGCACGACGTAGCTCGCGTTCTACTTCGTCCGGATTCTGCCGTGCTCAATCCAGTGGAGCAGTATACCGTCAGTGACGGGCACCACACACTGAATCTACAGGTTCAGACTTTTGAAGGAGCGAGCTTAAGCGTCACGGGCGAGCCCTTTTTCACTCTACCATAGGACCGCTTGCAATATAAGTTGAAGTTGGTTCTGACGTAGTAAGCGACGTAGTCTCCAGCTTGCTCTAGTAGGTCAAGACGCTCAGCAAACTCTATCCTCTTCGCTATTTTATCTCGTTGTTGCAAGTCAATGGCTCGACTTGCACCTGCAGTTATAATAATACACAGACAGGTAATCAGTGAACTGTACAGTATGAAGAGCATGTAGCAGTACAAAAACTCACCAGATTAATTGTGTACAGCTTGTTCAGCAAGTGCCAGCTAACTGGCGAGATCGACACGTTCAACTGGAATTCGAAAGCGAGTATGTCCTTTATCTGGCTTAGAGTGTACGTGCAGTTGTCGTTTACGTACTCTTTCAGTTTCTCTTCCATCTCTGGCGTGCAGTCAATTGGTGAAGGCAGCACGAGCTCCATCGCATGGCAGACGCTATGCGCAGCTAGTGGTCACGACAAGCCACGCAGTGGCATTCCATTACACCTGGCCATTGCCAGTCATCACGCCTGTGGGAAGAAACCAGGACGCGTCGCTTCTCTTTGAGCGTTGGCGGCTTGGTGCGCATTGCGTCTTGCTGGTTGACTAAGAAAAGAGCGAAGAGATGTATGCGTTGGCGCACCACAGTGCCGTGAATGACTACGAGCAAATGCGTTGTGTTTGGCTTTGCATGAAGGCGTCTTGAGTAGCTGTGCACGCACGTTTGTTGTTGCGCAAATTCTGCGCGCGAAACTGTAGCCGTTTGTAATCATGATGAGCTGTTTTAAATATTATTGTTACAGCTCGGAAAGAATGTCCAAACAATTTGCTAGTAGCTTCCCGAGCGAGCGTTCTTCAACGGCAGCTTGCCGGTGTTATGGTGTCACGGCCATCAGATCGACTCCGCGCCGCATGTCCACGACAGTTAAACGGTCATAAACGGTTATTTCATGCTTAATAGTCAAAACTGGTTAGCGCTGTCCGATGTTGACCGTATTATAACCGCGTAGGTCATTTCAATCGTCCAACTGTTTAGGTCATTGAATTCTTATGGCTCGACGAACGCTATTTGAAGGAGCGCTTGTCCACGATTCCGTTCCAATCGGTCAGAACAACGTTTTCTTCAAACAGCGCACGCTGAGCCATAAAAACATCTAAACGGTTGCATCACGGCTACAAACGGCTAATAATATCGAATAACACTACGTCAGTATCGGATACGGCATTGCCTATTCCTGTGCATTTTGGCAATTGACGTGGCGTTAGCACGCACAAGATCACGACCTTCAAGCGCGCAGTCTCACTTCCCCTGCGTGCGTCTCTCTCTGTACGCGCAGGCAACGACACCCACTCGCGTACGCTGTGTACGTACATACATTGAGAGCGAGTGATCATTGCGCAATGTCGTGGAGCGGCTGGAGCGCGCGGCTGAACGTAACGTCGATCGTCTCGCAGGGCCTCGAGCAGGTCTCCAAGCTCAAGGAGGACGTCGAGAAGCAGTTCGACCAGGCCGTGCAGAGCGCCGCGTCCAAGTCTTCAGCAACAGCGACAGGCTCTTCATCCAGTACCAGCAATGAGTGCGTGGTGCCTGTGGCAACGCCCGCGGCACTGTCGGGACCGGATCTCTTTGGCAACAGCGCTGTGCGGCAGACGGACGAGGGGGCGTCGTCGACAGACATCAGCACAGCGCGCTCGCCAGCGCCAATTCTGAAGACCGTCGACGACATCAACGTGACTATCAAGTCGCCGCAGTGGGGTGGCGCGTCGGCGCTGAGCAGAGCGAGTCTCCAGCACCAGCAGATCCAGCAGCCTCCGTACTCGGCCGATGGGAAGCGAAGGCCGACAGCACCGGCGGATTTTCTGGTAGCAGCACCAGCACGCTTCCCTGCTCTCAAGTCTGCTGCGAATGGCATTGTCAAGGTGGACAATGAAGAAGGAACTGGCAATGCATTAGTGAACGCGGACGTTGAAGATGCGTCTCCTAGCAACGCAAACTCGGAAGGGAAGAAGGCAAGCCATCATATGGATTCCAGTGCCGATGCTGTTGCTGAAAAAGAAGACTGCAGCAACGGCCCCTCGAAGACTCTAGAGACTGAAGGTGTCGTGTCCGAGGCTCCGACTGAAGCTGCAGAGAGAGAAGACGATGAGGACGACGTGGAAACCAAAGAAGTGCACCACATTTCGGACGCTTCGATGCCAATTGCTGTCGATGAAAGCGATCAAACTGTCGATAGTTCTGCTGTCGAACCTCCAAGTGAACAGCTGGCGTCCGGAGAAGGTGTGCAAGTCGATCAAGAAGAAGACGAAAAATGCAAGACTGACGAAGGTAACGCGTTGCCTATCACAGCAGCTATTGAACAGAGTCGCCCCTCGCATGACGAAGATGAGAGTGCTGAGCATCCAGTATCATCTGATGCAGTAGCGATGGCAAAAGAGATCTCTTCCTTGCGTCAGCACTTGCGAGCGCGCGAAGACCAGCTGATGACGACGTCTTCGACCATCCAGGAGCTGCACGACGAGCTTGACAAGACGTGTCACCGAGAAGTGACAGCGGTGGAGCGCGCGCGGTTTCTCACGGAGCAGCTGGAACTCATGCGCCTCGAAGTGAGCAAACTCAACCGCATGGCCGCGGGGCAGCGCGACGGCGATCTGCAGGCGATGCAACTCGCACTGAGCGAGAAGGACGAGAAGCTCAAGGCGCTACTCGAAGAAGGCCAGGCGCTGTCGATCAAACAGGCGCAGTTCGAACAGCGCGTGCGACAGCTGCGCAAGGAGAAGAACGAAGAGGAAGAGCTGCGGCTAAAGCTCCAGGCGCAGTACGACACGATCGCGATCCAGTTTCAAGACCAAAGCGCGAAGCTGAAGTCCGCCGAGGACGACAACAAGAAGCACGTTCAAGAGATCCGGGAGCTTCAAAGCACTGCAGACAACGCGACAAAGCAGCTTGCCAGGGCAGAACAAGACATCGCGACCTACGAAGCGCAGCTGCAGCAGCTGAACGCCCAGGTGGAGCAGCTCTTGCAGCGCAATAGCGACATGGAGCGCGAGATCGTCGAGATGAAGGACGCAAGTCACTCGAATGCGGCGCTCTCGAGCGAGAAGGCCGAGTTGGAGCAGACGATCCGCTTCCTGCACCAGAGTCTGCAGGATCTCGAGGAAGAGTCAAGTCGCCGCGAAGACATGACGCGCACGGAGATCCTCGATCTGAAGCGGAAGTGGCAGGACGCCGTGGGGCGCGTCGACATGATGGGGCAGAGCGTGTCGGACGCGACGCAACCACTGCTGCGGCAGATCAGCGCGCTTCAAGAGGACCAACGCGCGCGTCAGGAGACATGGAGGGCGACTGAAGCCACGCTGCTGCAGCGCATCCAGGAAACCAGCGAGTCGCGGCGCACACTAGAGCAGGATAAGCTGCAGCGTGACGAGCAGATCCACGTGTTGCAGACGCGCATCGACACGCTTGAACAGGATCTGAAGCGCCGAGCGTCCGAGCTGTCGAGAGAGAAAGAGAGAGCAGAGAACGCGCTGGCAAGCGAGCGCGAGTGCCAGGCGCAATTGGATGCGGTGGCGATCGAGCGAGATGAGTGGAAGAGTCGACTGCAGACCGAGTCACGTGCGAAGGAGCAGCTGCAGCTGCGGCTCACTAACGAGCGCAAGAGTGCGCCGGAGGCAGACACCGCCACCGCCACGGAGCTAGAAGAAGTGAGAGTGCGCGAGGCACAGCTGCGCCACGACCTCGAGTGGCACCAGAAGGAGCTGCGGCGACTCAAGACGCTGCAGCCTCCGACCAGTACTGGGAGCTTGAACAGCGGCGCCGGCAGCTCTCGCGGTTCGTCCAGCAACCTGCATCGAGCCAGCATGGACAGTGATAGCAGCAACGCAGCAGCAGCAGCTGAGACCCAGGCGTCGATTCTCAAGTTGACGCTCGAGAGTGAGGACGACGACGCGCTGCTCGGTGGCACGTCGGTGCTGGGCATGAGCCAGCTGCAGCAGCGCTTGCGACTGAAGGAAGGCGAGAACAGGCTCGTGAAGCAGCAACTGAGCGCGCTCGAGGCCAAGCAGAGCCAGCTGACCGAGGAGATCGTGCGTTTGAGTACGCGGAACGCGCTCCTCGAGACGAACGAGACGCGCTTCCAGCAGACGCAGGAGGAGCTGGCGGAGCTCAAGCAGCGCCAGCACGTGCTCCTGGAGCTCTTTGGAGAGAAGGAGGAGCAAGTCGAGGAGCTGCAGGCGGAGGTGAGCGAGCTCAAGGCGTTCTACCGCCAGCAGCTAGACACGCTCGCCAAGCATCAAGAGCAGCAGCAGCAGTAAGAAGTCGAAGACGATGATGGTGATAGAGGGTACGTGGAAATAGGAGGAACGTCTGGGTTGGACACATGATGTTTTACTTTTCTATGAAGGTTGAGAATGCTGTCGTCAGCGACACTGAACTGTTTACTCATGGTAGTGTTGTGATCGTCGCTGGGTCAAGCGTGGTCGCGACGAGCTTTGCGGTCCAGGGATCCACACCAGTCGCCATGACGCTCGTGGTGCCGTCCACGAGAACGCTGACCTCGAAACTGGGAAAGTACAAGAGCGAGATGGTGAGCGTGACGTCGAAGCCCAGGTTGTCGCTGCGCGGCGACATGGCGATGACGGCGACGGAGCGGCTCGGCAAGACCTCATCGACGATCGCTTTGAGTTGCACGTCCGTCGAATCTTGCGTGAACGCGCTGGACGACGTCACCGTGCGGAAGCCGTACTTGGCCGTGAAGACTGCACTGAAGGTCTCGCCGTCGATGCTGAACATGCGCGTGATCATCGCGCTCTCGAGACGCACCATGCGATTGTCACTCGTGGTCGAAACTTGCAATGGACCTAAGGGGCATCCGTTGGAGTCAAAACACGCGAGCGCCTCGGATGCCGCGTACCAGAGATCGTCCGTGAACGAGGCTGCATTGGTGCTCTCATCGGTTGCTTTGATCTCATCAAAGCTGCCGATGAGCGGGTTGTTGATCGTCACGCCATCGACGCCGTTGGAAGACAAGGCCATCTCGTAGGCTGAAGCGGGCACGACCATCGTGAGGTTTTGCGCGAACAGGCTCGTGGGGTTCTCATAGCTGCAGGAGCCATCGGCGATCGCTGACGGATCGCAACCAAAGAGCTCAGCACCGCACGTCCTGCACGTGTTGTCCAGCACTACGATTGGTGCCGGCGATGGGGTTGGAGGAGCAGGCGTGCTATTCGGTGAAGGCGTCGGAGACCCGCCAAGGAACGGCTCGAGCAACTCAAAGAGGTAGCTCCATTGCGCGATTCCGTTGAGCGACTGGAACGAGAACTGCGGATGCTGGGCGGATAACACAGTCACGCCGGAGCCTGACACTATAGGCAGCAGTCCGAAGTAGTCTTGGTAGCTGACTGTAAAGTTGCGCAGTAGCACGCTATCGCGAAAGACCAAGGAGTTGGCGACCGTGACGAGATTCTCCCCTGCGCCGTGGTCCTTGAGCAGCGTGTTGAGATACGTCGAGAACTGCGAGAAGCTGGTGCTCAGGTCCAGAGGCACGCTGTCCTCTGAACCAGACAGCTCCAACGGCGCGGCGACTGTGAGTGTGAGTGGGAGCTGGTTGTTTTCCACCTCGAACGTGTTGAGTCCGTCGTGGAGAACCACGTACGTGGTGTTCTCGTCGCTTTTTCCAAGACCCACGTCACTGATCGGACACGAGTTTTCCATCAAGCAATTGAAAAACATGCCGAGACCGTGCCAATCGCCGACCGTGTAGCCTGAGACGCACGACCGCAGTGCGGCAGTAAAGTTCGTCCCCGTGGAGCTCCCTGTCGTTGGCGTCACTTCGCTCGAGATCGGAGGCTGCAGTTTCTGAACCAGACAGGGCAAGATCGAGGGACACGCGGGGCAGTTGGCGAGATGGTTTGACGCACAGCTGTTGCAGTTCGCGCGCTCGTCCGTGATGATCTGGAGTTCATGACTGAGTCGATTCTGGAAGCGATTCCAGGTCTGATTTTCGCTCGTCGACCTGGAAACCGTGAGCGCCTGCGGTAGCGCACGGTTGAGCGACTGCACATCCTGTCCAGAGATGGTTGGGAGCTCACCCAGGTAGTTTTTATACGTGATCATGATTTCGCTGTACTCACTGTTCACGAACAAGGTGTCCACTTGGACGAGTGCACGCGACTCCAGGACCGTGACCTGCAGGTAGATCTTCAGCGCGTGCAGGTCGCCAGTGAACTCGAATTCGTCCACAACAGCACTTTGCGTCGAGTCAGTTGGAGGGGAGATAGTCAACGTGACTGGATAGTTAACTGGGATTCGAAGCGTCCCCGAGCCGCCAGTGATCTGCAGAGACGTCGGCGCGCCGTAGCGGTTGAGCGGACACTTGCTCCTCTCGTAGCACAGGATGAAGTCTGCGAGCGGAGTTGCTGCAGCAAGGATAGTTGCGCTTGCGCACGTCCGCAGCCCGACGGACAAATCCGATGGCGTACTCTGCGACGGCAGTTCGCTAAGCATCAAATTGAAGCACATCAAGCTGAACTCGCGGCACACGAGCGACGCTCTCGAGTCGCCTTTCTCGCAGGCGCTCAAGTGCTCACTGCACACGGTGGTGCACTCCGGACGGGCGCTATACGCAGCAATGCTATCCACGAGCACGTCTGCATTTGGAGACTGACCGGACGCAGAGAAGAGGATCATCTGTGGCTGGGAATGAAGTGCAGTGTTCTCAACTTGAGTATTCGAGGTGACGGTGATCTTTGGTATTACGCCATAGTACCCGTCGTACGTGATCTGGACTCGGAGCATGTTGACCGCCGAATCATCTCCGAGCTGCCAGCTCTGGATGGTTACTGAGGCTATGTTCTCTGTGAGCGACACGAGCAGCGCTTGAAGGCTCTCCAGTGAGCCCTGGAACGCCAGAGACACTGGGCCACTGCCAGTTTCGGGCACATCGACTGTCGCAGCGAACGAATCCGCTGGCGACGAAAGAACAAAGCTCATCTTGCCCCGTTGAAGGCGCAGGTAACTGGGTACTGGGGACGCCACGGTGCCGTCATTCGTCTGGCACTGTGCCTGCTCAAAACACACGACGAAGGCCTGGAACGGCCTCGACTGCGACAGCGGAACCCCGTTGGCGCATTGCAGCAGGTCGGTGAGGATGTCGCGATTGAGTCCAAAGAGTACTTTGTTCGCGTCACTCATGGCACTGCGCGTGAATTTGGTTCTCGCACACTCGAGAACCAACGCACTGCAGTTATCGGACGAGCGGCAGAGGCTCAGGAACTGCTTCTCACACTTGGCACAGCTCGAGCCTGCGAATGGCAGCGATCTGCTCGTGTTCAAGACATCGATCAGCCCACTCCAGTCGAGAGGGAAGTGCACCGTGGCTGCTGAGAATGGCGTCGACGTCAACATGAGTCGCGGCGGTGTCGGTCCGTTGCTGAATCCGTTATCGCGCGGGACGATCTGCGGGAGCTCGCCGATGTAGTCGTCCCCGTACGAGACCCACAGTTGCGTGAGCCCGGTTGCGCTGTTTGAATTTGCTGCGAGGGTGACAGTTACGTTGCTCGCAGTGTCCATCGTCAGGTACGCCAGGAGCTGCTCGAGGCGCGAGGTGTTACCCACGAACTGGAACTTGTCCTGCGAGCCAAAGTTGGTACCCTGCGCAGGAGCAAAGATGTCGAGCGAGAAGACCCGAGAGCTCGCATCTGCTTGAACAAGCAGCGTCTCTTCGCCTTGCCGCACGCGCAGAACGGTGGCACTCAAGTTGCCGCTTGTCGCGCTCGCTCCAGTGACCAACGGGATCCACACGCGCGAGAGTTTGCACTGGGAGCGCGCGTAGCAAGCCAGAAATCGCTGCAGAGGCGCCCACCAGCTGGTGAATGCGCCCCCACTCGACTGCGCTGCACAGCTCTGAAGCCATGCGGTCACGTCGATGTCCATGGCGGTCTCGGTGGCACTGCCAAAGGACTCGAGGCGCTGGATAAAGCAGGGGAGCATGGTCGTGTGGCAAAAGGGGGACTGTTGGCACGCCTCCAGGTACGAGTCGGGACACTCAGGACAAGGAGCATACCCAGAGAACTCATAGTTCGAGTAGTTGAAGCCATTGCTGGTGTTCGTTGTGGTCCCTGTTGACCCGTCGCTGGCGGGTTGCTGAAAGAGCTTCAGTGGGTTGCGAGCGGCGATGGTGAGTCTCGGCGACGCCCTCATTCTGATCTGCTCGATCGCTGACTTGGCTGGCACAGAGGTTGACGCGATGGCGACAGAGAACCCAGGAAGCATGGCGTTGTCGTAGCGGAACTCCATCGTCCACTCGGCGCCTTCAGCTTTGCGCTCATAGGTGAGGACGCTAGGCACGACGCCCGACGCAGCGAGATTCGCGGTTAGGAGCTCCAGGACTTTGAATCGACTGGTTGCTTGAGTGAATGTCGTGTGCGCAAACGCATCGACGTCCATGAATCTAAACTGCAATGTGATCTCAAAGACGCGGTCGTGGATGCGCACTACATGGACGTACGAGGACGTATCGAGGAGAACGATGTGGCTGCTCTCGATGAGCTCCAGTGGTCCGAATGGACACTTGGCCGCCGTGAAGCAGCCCAGCGCCGCGTTGAGCGACACGGCGGATGCTGAGCTAGCTGTCGTAGCAGTTGTGGAGTTCGTACTCGTAGCTTGTTGCGCACAGTACGCGATGATAGTGCGGATCTCGAGGCTCGCGGTACTCTCGGCCAAGCTCGCGCTTGTCACGTTCAACAGACCCTGGTAGACTGACGATGGCAGCTGCTGACGAAGGCAGCGACCGAAGGGACTCGCCATGGAGTTGTAGTGACACGTGTGGCTCGTCACGTCTGCAGCTGTGCACGCAAACAGCTTTGCGCTACAGCTCACACAGTCGGACGAGAGTGCCCACGAGTGGTTCGTCGGCGCACCAACGGAGCTCAGCGGCAGCGCCTTCGCCTGCAGCATGTCCACCAGCGTCGTGAGCGTCGGGAGCGCGTTCTCGTTGTTGTCTCCGTTCTCGTCCGTGTACTCAAAGTAGACCTTGGCTGGTGCGTTCTGGATCCAGGAGATGTTGCCGCCCGTGGCCTCGATGTGCGGCAGTGCGCCGAGCAAGTTGGCGTACTCCAGTGTGATCTCGACCTGTGATGGGTCCTGAGGGTCCACGCGACTGCTCTGACTGATGTCGGCGCCATTCTGCAGCACGAACGCGCGAATGAAGAGCGGCAGACTAGCGATCGATGACTGGAATTTGTAGCTCTGCTGCTCGGACTGGCTGATGCCACTTACGACGCGACTGAACTCGAGATCTACCGCGTTCAAGTTAGCCGCGTCCATCGGCACGATAAACACCTGCGTGGCGTTCTCGACTTTGAACACGGTCGGCGCACTCGGCATCGACTCTGAGCCAACGACGCACCTCTGCTGCGCAATGCAGAGGAACGCCTTGCGCACTGCGTTCCACGTGGCAACAGACAACTGGCCCGTGCACTCGGTGAAGGAGTTCAGTACATTGAGGCGGCTTTTTCCAAACTCGGGCACGTACACCACTTGATCTTGCTGCTGAGGGACCACAGTCTTGAACTGCGTAATGAGACACGGCAGCACGCTCTCGCGGCACTGCTTGCTCTGTTGGCACTCGTCCAAGTGCTTGGTGCACACGTCGCACTTGTCCTGGAGCGCCAGTTGCGTGGCGTTGAATGGCGTGACTGTGAGAGGTGAGAAGCTAGTCGCCGCCTGGGTCTCGACGAAAGCATCAGCAACAGAGTCGAGCTTGAACTGCACGACGAGGCTCGGAAACAGCAGACTGAAAAGCACGACCTTCAGCTCCCACACAACGCCGTCGAAGGTCTTGAGGACGCTGATAGGGAGATCTGGGATCGCAATGGCGTCCATCAGCGCTGCCACAAATTCACTTTCACTCGTGTCCTGGGTCACAACGTGCGTCGTGACGCTCGCGGGGTTGTTGGTCGCAGACGAACTGGCGCTACTGGCCCCAAACGAGAGCTCAAAGTGTCCTGAGAACGTCGCTGCAGTGATCCGCACCGTGTGCATGAACTCGGGCGTGTTGTTCAGCGTAAGCATCTTGGCTGGGCTGGTGTCCTGTAGGTACACTGAGTTGAGTGGGCCAAAGGGGCAGCTGTGCTGCGCCAAGCAGCTCATCGCCCTCGTGCTGTTCCACCATTTGCGAGCATGCAACGGCGTTGTGGCTGGTGTCCCACTGCTGGTCAGAGCCTCGGCGTCTTCTGCTTCGATCAGCGTATCAAAGCAGGACGAGAGGACGCTCTTCATCGGAGTTTCAAAGCCGATGTCGTGGAGATCGAGCACGCTCTTGAAGTTCGTGCTGGTCAGGTTGTGGCTTTCGCGCATGCATTTCACAAGCGGGGTGTCTGTCGAGTCGTAGTCGCACAGCCCGCTCTGCAGATCGTCGATCGTCGAGCAGTTGTATAGCAGCGCGGCGCACTGCGCGCACTTGGCCTGCACGTACATCCACTTGTTGCCATTGTCGGCAGCACTTGGCGAGACTTCGTATTTGACAGCGAACGGGTACGCGTCGTTCGTGGCCACGTCCCGCTGCGTGACGTTTCGAGCGATCGTGAACGCGAGCTGCATGCGCCGCGAGTCCACGCGCTTGACCTCGTGCGATATGCGCGCGTTCCCATACACGCTGTAGCTCTCGATCGCTGTCGTGACGGAGAATTCGCTCTTGCGCTTGGCGACGAAGTGGACGAGGAGCTGATCCTTCGTCGATTTGAATTGGCTTTGCTGCTTGAGGCGCAGCAGCAGGTCGATCGTTGGGAAGGCATTCAAATCGCTCGCGTTCGTAGCGAATCGCCACCACGTCTGCACTTGAGCGTCACCATTGGTGCTACTGCTGCCTGTGATCACTGGCTGGATCGCATTTGCCTTTAGCGTCTGGTCGTCCGAGAGCGACGATATCACGGCATATCTGGACTCGTAGCGCGTCAGCAGGAACGGATCCGACTCAAAGACGGACGTGAACACTAGATCCACGCAGAGCATCGATGCACACGGCGTACTCGAGGCGACCGTGACGCTAGACGCGGTACCCCCTAGACTCATCTCATTGTTGATTGACGCGAAGAGGTTGGCGCTCTGCGACGTGCCAAAGTCCACGAGCTGGAACTGCGGCTGTGCGGGATACAGCATCCCAGCGAGGTCTGGCACGACGACACGCGTCGAAGCTGACGACTGGGCGCTTGCAATGCCAATCCCATCGCTCAGGAGCAGCACCAGCAGTGGCAGCAGCGACGCCGAGCGTGTGGGCCGCGTCATCTTGTCCACGACAGCCCTCGCGTGGGCGCTGCAACGCGCGTCTTCACTGCTTCTCGCTTGGAGAATGGACTACTTGAGTGGCGTCGAAAGATCGCTTCGCAGCGAGGATATCTTTCCACATTTTCGCTTTTGTGACGAACGAATATGGGCGGTCACGCCTCTTCCATACGTGCGCTTCCTCTCTTGATCATGACGACGCTTCCAGTGGCGATGGAATTGGAAATGTGGACACCTGTATAGGCACACGTTGTTCTTCTGGTAAAGCAAGTATTCAGAGTTGCATGTGCCGCCTTCGTCTTCACAATGGTCGAGGTGTTGCTTCTGCTGAGGTCCTTCGCCCGGGAAGAAGACACTGCTCACTCTCGGCACTACTGTCGAGCGACTTGAACTATGTTGGAGCGTGGTGCATCAAAGCGCATGGAGGAGCTGGCAACGACCAGGAAGCTGCTGATGGTGCTTGTTGCAAGCTAGAGAGTCCCGAGTCGGTGCTAAAGGTGAAGTGCGAGGCCTGCGCGCGAATGAGAGGAGCCGAGAAAGTTACATTCGCTACCTTCTATATCGCCATCATCTCGGTCATGTCTAGATAGCCAGCCAACAAGCCAGCGCTCTACGAGTATATCTCATGACCACGATACACAAGAGAGTACAAACCTGTGGATGCTGCAGGGCTCTGACACATCTCCACGAAGTCAACGAGCCCGTAAGTCATTGATTACTGTCGCCAAACAAGTCCGGCCGTGACAGTGCATCGTCAGTCGCCATGGGTAGCATGTCCCTATTGCCATTGCCCACCACACACAGACCCACGGTGTTTCAATCTAAGCCATCTCCAGTGGGAGGCTCTTCGTCGAGACAGCAACGAGACCTCGTCCGCCCGGTGGTTGAGTGAATATCTACAGGTCATCCAACTCCTCGTATCTGACGGACTCAAATGCGTCAACAACGTCAACACCACATTCATCTTGATGTTTATGATGGTACTCACATGCATTTGAATCAGAGGAAGCAATTAGCAAACGAGCTCTGCTACTCAGGCATCGCACTCTGCTTCTTGCTTCTCTCTCCACTCGTAATACGCAAAAGCGCACATGCAGTTATACAGTCACTCAATGATCCAGCCACCT
>JAASGT010000986.1:0-12852 GCA_023334315.1 Globisporangium alternatum | reverse complement strand
CTGGAATGATGGTCGGAGTCTCCTCAACTGGGCTCTTCCTGGGATCTTGATCCTTTTGGACCATCTCCCTCTCCCAGATTTTCGGAGCCGCTTCATCACAGTGGCGTGGATCGGGCGGTCGTGCTGCAGCGAGTGCGTGGCGAGGAGAAGAGGAGACGGAGAAGGCGAGCTTGAGGAGAAGTGGTTGTTGTTGTTGCTAGTTAATTGGGAAGTGAGAGTTGTGAGCCTACTTGGTTGTTCCTGCCTTCTTGTCTCTTTGTTTCTTCTCCGGAGGGGGCGCCCTGTGGGTAGGACATGAGCCGTAGGACACAGATGCTGCCGTGTCTTTACCCCTACTGGATTCTTTTGATTTCTTTTCTATCTACAATGAATCTTCAACTTACAGCACGTGCTCAATTTTTACGCTATTTTGTTCTTTTGCTATCCTGAATGTTTGTAAAATGGGAAAGTGAAAATGTTGATGGCCAACACGCTGACAGTGATGGTCCACCCTTACAGCAACGGTGTGCAAGCTTCTCAACCACTTTGAGGATTAAAGTGCTTTTGTTCATTGCGATGAAGCCTTTCAAGTGAGCCCACACCATCTCAATTAGATTGAGCTCGGGATGTGCTACAGGAAGGATGAGCACGTCACACTCGAACTTCGCGGTTAGAAGGCTGACTTCGAAGATCGGCGCAGGTTAGGTTTGTTTTCCTTGCAGATAGCTACCAGCTCGATCCGTGTCAGTTTCATGTAGTCCTCTGTTGTCACCGTGTCTTCATACTCCACACCTTTGTCCACCAGCCACTGGGCAAGCTCGCTCTTGCGGAGAGTGGTAGATGGCGGTCTGAACGACGCTGTCAGTATAGTGTGGCAGCTCGCACGATTCAAAGCGAACACAGAGCCTGTTGGAATGTTGGGCAGCACTTTCCTTTCGATCCAACCGGGAAAACGGCGGCATTCATCTCCGTGTGGTAGTCTGAGTCCTTCACCGACTTGCTCCCGCAAAAAATCAGCTTCGCCGCCGGCACGAAGCCGACTGCTCCTCCAATGTGACAGATAATTGAGCGCTCGCCTTTGCCGCTGGGTACCTTCAAAGCGCCATGCCCTGCGTCGTCGGCCCAGACGTGTGTTGGCGTCATATTCTTGATCACCGACGTCTCATCTTGAAAGAAAATAGCGCGGCCCTCGCGCCAGTACTCGCGCGCCTCTTGATGTAGCGCACGCGCTGCACTGCGACAAACTCGTCCTCACGGAGATCCTGGTAGCGTGAGCGCCACATGCCGTAGTTGAAATGCATACGTGTGGCCATGAAGCGATATAACGTGCTTTAGCTACAAACATAACTCGCAGCGCGCGCTGCGACGCCTTCGCTCAATGATGCGAGGAGCGTCGTAAGAATGACATGCTGCTTGTTTGCGGACATGCCGAACACTGCCTTGCAAATCACAGCGACGAAGCCTTCTGGCACGACCATATCGCGGGCCCGGGTCTCAACGTCGCAAAGTCTTCTCCGCTCTGGACTTTCGCTCGCACTCGCATCACCGACCGCGTGCTGCTGTCAAAGCACTCTGCCGTACGCTCTACAGGGCGAATGAGAAGACGGGACTTCTTTTGCTGGTCGTCACACTCGAAGAATGTGTGAACGTCATTGATAGCGTGCGCCATGTCCTCTGTGATCACTTTGTACTTTCGCTTTCGCACGGTGGTTTCGCTTGTTGCTCTTGACTCCGCCATGGTCTTTCGTGCGTTGCTCTGACTTGCTGCGGTCAAATTTGATGTGGAAGGGCTTCTTTAAAAGCGCTATCTGCTCTTTTCAGCCAATGTTATTGTAACACGAAAACAATGCATTCTCTCCGGTTTGACTTATTAACTGATATAGAGTTTAGTGAAGGTCGCTCGCACGCTCACTCACGCTCGATAGGGGACACGCAAGTGCGTTAGAAAGGTAAACATGCATCGCTTCAATAGCTGCTGACGCAACAACCACGCGCCTAAAACGCCTTTGGTGCCATCCGCTTGAGGTGGATCTCCAACGGGCCGTCGACACCGAGTGTGACCAGCGCCTGGTACGCGTACGCGTGCGGGTCCTTCATCGTTTGGAACTCGAACTTGGAGAGCAGCGCGGCCGCGATCATCTTGGTCTCCATGAGCGAGAAGCTCTTGCCGAGGCACACGCGGGGGCCACCACCGAACGGCACGTACTTGAACGGCGACATGGTCACGAGCGTTCCAGTATCCGAGTCGATCCAGCGCTCGGGCTTGAACTCTAGCGCGTCCGCGCCCCAGAGGTGCTCCATGCGGCCCATCGCATACAGCGGCAGCATCACCATCGCGCCCTGCTTCACGAACGTGCCGTCGCTGAGCGTCGTGTCCTGGCCCGCGATGCGCGAGATGACCGGGATCGTCGGGTTCAAGCGTAAGTTCTCGCGGATCGTCGCCTCGAGGTACGTGAGCTCGCCGATCTGGTCCTTCGTGGGCACTTGGATGGTCCCATCAACGAGATCTGGGAGCTTTTCACGGAGCTCGGCGCGGATCTTGTCTTGGACATCGGGGTTTTGCGCGAGCATAATCACGAGCCAGTTGAGCGAGTTTGCTGTGGTCGAGCGGCCGGCGAACAGGAACGTGATCGCCATGTCACGCATGCCCTTCATCTGGGCTTCGGGGGACTCGAACGCCTCGGGTGGGTTGTGCTCCATGAAGAGACTCACGAGGTCTCGTCTGGCTGACAATGACTCCGGTAGCTGCTTCTTCGCGATCGACTGGTTCACGATATCGTAGATGAACGCGTCAATCCAGCGCATGTCGTCTTTGTGCTGCTTCTCGAGGCCGATGTTGAGCCAGCGGAAGAATTTCCAGAGGCCACCGATGCCGCCAACGCCCAGCGTGCGCTGCAAGAGCACGTGGCTCACGCGGTTGACGCGCGAGAAGAACTCGTGGTTGTCGTGCTTGAGGTAGTCGAGGTCGACACCAAAGCCGATCTTCGCGAACGCGTCGTTCGTAAAGAGCTCCATGAGGTGCTTCACCTCGACGCTCTCGCCTTCGTCTGCGGCTTTGCCCAGGATCTCGCACACAATCGTGCCCGTCTGGACGATCACGTCGCTCATCAGGGTGCGCATCATGTTCATCGTGAAGAGGTTGCTCGCCACTTTGCGCTCGTGGTGCCACTTGGTGCCATGTGCCAGGATCACACTGTCGCCAAAGACGTCGCCAAGCGCCTCGACGGACTGCTTGCCCTTGCCGAAGATCTCGAACTGGGTCTTGATCACGTCGCGAAAGCTCTGCTCCGAGCTCACCACGATAATCGGCGCGCGACCGAGCACGCGAGCGACCCAGGGCTTCCCCTTGTGTCGCGCGCACTCGCTCGTGAGCCACGTGTGCAGCTTTTTGTGGTGCGTCACGACAAAGTCGAGCGTGTTGCCCAGGATCGGCAGCGTCGACGCCGGCGTGGGCAGCTGCGCGACCGAGCGCTCCTGGGCTGATGGTGAGCAGACGTAGATCACCAACAGCGCTGTAGCGATCGCCGCGTAGTGCTGCGAGGTGAAGGCTAGCAGCTCACGAACGAGTTGGTCCGTGTCCATCATGGTGAGTTGGTAACAGGAGAGACTTGAGAGGCTTCTCACCAAAGCTGGCAAGAACGCGAATGCCGCGCTTTGGTTCACGTGGAGATTGATGGATCCGCACCACCAATCTAGCGGGGTCAACACTTCAAAGTGTCGGAAGCCCGCTGATTTCGCACTTTTCCAGAAGAAAGCGGAGTGAGCGTTTCTTGAGTTTGATGGGAATCAAGGTGTCCAGGAAGGTTGCTGCTTGTGATGCCGACACCAGCACCGCTAGTATCACAAGGCAGATGCTGACAAGCAGCAATGTCTAGTCTTGGCACACCTCTGTTTTGAAAGGCACCATGAACTTAGATTACAAACTCAAATCAAAATCAATGCTTCATTCATGAAACGAAATACACGCGGTTCTCTATGTGGTAGACAGACCTCTGGCTCTGCTAGGCAGACTACAGCTTTCGCCGCTTCTTGAGGTCGTGTTTGAGGATCTTCTTGACCACCTTGTTCTTCATGCTCTGCACCTGGCGCGCCGACACAAGCACCTTGGACTGCACGTGCTTGCTCTTCTTGATCATCATAAAGTGCTTCAGGCGTTTCTTCTCCGTGTTGGTCGTGCCGCCGCCCGAGCGCTTGGCCTGGAAGTCCTCGCGGCCCTCGAGCACGGACCGCAGGCGCTCCTCCTGCGTCATGCGCTTGCGCTTCGAATAGCCCTCGAGGTCCTCCGGATTCACCTTAGTCGAGTTTGAGTCCGCCTTGGCCACCATCTCCTCGGCCTTCTTCTTCGAGCGGCTCTTCGGGTCCTTCAAAGCCGCCTCGCGCTCCTTCTTGAGCATCTCAATGCGCTCAAAGTCGCGCGGCGTCAGGATGCGGCGTGCGTCCAGGCGCTCGCTCTGCTTGCGTTTCACGGGCTCGGCGTCGTCCTCGCCGTTCATCTCGCCGCCCTCTTCACCGTCGTCATCATCCTCATTCTCCTCTTCCTCCTCGTCGTCGTCTTCCTCCAGCTCGTTGTCCTTGTTAAACTTGATTTTGGACTCGTCCACGCCGTCGTCGTCCGAGTCCACGTCGACCCACTCGTCGTCCGAATCGTCCTCCGACTCGGATGCGAGCTCCCAGCCGTCCTGATTGTCCTCACCGTCGAAGCGACCTGCGGCCTCGGCCTCCTCGAGCAGCTCGACGCCGTCGACACCCTCCGCGGCCACGAGCTCACCGAAGCGCTTGGGCTTGGCGGTCTCGTCGTGGAACTTGCCGCGCTCCTTGCGCTTGAGCAGCGCCGGGTGGATCTCGCGGATGAGGTTCAGCACGCCGCGCGCAGCCATGACCGCGCTCTTGTCACGCGACTTGGCGTACATGATGAGGTCCGTGATGAGCACGTCCATGCCCTCACACTCGAGCACAAGCGGCACGCGGCGGAATATTTCGCGCACCGTGTTGATGCCCACGGCGATCACCTCGCTCGTGCAGCGCTCCGTGATAAAGTTGTGCGCGATGCTCTTCACGAGCGGCAGCAGCTCCTCCGGCGGGATGTCTTCGTGGCACGACTGCACCAGGTACGCGAGCACCTGCGTCACGTTCTGCTGGTGCGACTGCAGATACCGCTGCAGCAGCGGGTAGTACGGCAGCAGAACGAGCTTGTGGAAGCCAATGACGCGCCCAATGAAGTTCATCATGAGCAGCTTCACTTCGAAGCGCTCGCTGCACGACTTGAGCACCTTGAACTGCTTCTCGACCACGCCCTGCGGGTCGTTGAGCATTTCGATCGCCGGGAACGTGGCCTGGAACTCGATCTCGCGCTTGCGCGCACGCTTGTTCTTCTTGATCGCCGTGACCGTCTCGCGGTGGCGCTTGCGCGTCTTCTTCGAGTGCGAGTGGTAGTCCACCTCCACGAGCGTCTTCTTCTCCTTTTTCTGTATCTCCTCGTCCTCGAGGATGTCGTCGTCGATACCCAGGAAGAAGTTGAGCGACATCACAAGCAGCTTGGTGTTCTTGCTCGTGCACGCCGTCGCGATCACGTTCACCGTGCGCTGGTCGTGCCACACCTTGCGCTTGAACAGGTCCACGAGCACTTGCAGCGACTTGAGCGCCGCGTGCTCGTTCTCGTCCTGCAGCATCTCAAACAAAAAGTTCTGCAGCGCTTTGTTCACCTTCTCGTTCTTGGACGTCGCGTTCAGCTGGCGGATGTCGCTCACGATGTGCTTGTAGAGCAGCTCACGCAGACGCTTGTCTGGACAACGGAAGAGCTCGAAGAAGACCTTGAGCAGCGTGATCGCGTCGATGAGGTTGCGGTTGCGCATGAGCATGAGCGACTGCACGAGCGTGCGGCGAAGGTCTGGCTCGAGCACCAGGTAGTTCTCCTGCAGCAGCTTCATCACCTGCGTCGGGAACTCGGCCATCTCGCGCGGGTAGCACTTGGCCACGTGACTCAAGAACGAGATGAGCGCGCCAAAGTGCGCCGACTCCTTGGACGGCTGCAACAGGAAGAGTTGGTATTCGCTCTCGTAGTGGCGCAGCTGCATGAGGAACTCGGTCTTGTACGCGTCCGGGTCGCGCTTGACCATGTTCTGCAGCTGCGGCAGCTTGCCGATCACATCCGGACGGGACGCGTTCACTGCGGACGCCATGCTGGATGCGTTGTGTGTGCTGTGGTGTGTGTGAGAGAGAAGCGGAGCGAGCGTGAACTGAGCGAAAGCGTATCGTTCGTTCCGTGCGCTTTGTTGCGTGCCCTTTGACAGCGCTCAATCTGCTGCTGCTTGACTGTGAGAGCCACTTATCACCCAGCGCGACCAACCATTTCGCGGAGAGGTCCGCTTTAATAGAGGCCGCTTTATCATTTTGGCCTTTTTACTTTGTATAAATCCTTTTTATCTCTAAAAATATACAAAGAACGATGTGAAAATCAAAACCAAATCTGCTTTTTCAAACGATATACTTGTTTTACACAGGTAAATGGCATTGGTACAGGTATTACTATTCACACGTCACTTTGGCCAGTTTTTCAAATGACGCTTTTTTATAATAAAACCTTTCGCCACAAAAGAAAGAATGAAGGTCACCTGAGAAGCGAGCAATTTGGTATCAAAGGTACCAACAGAAAGGTATCAACACACAAGCAACAAGCAGCACCATCACTAGCAGCACCAGAAAAGACTCATGGCGCCGCTCGTGGTCATCCGCAGCGGCTCCAAGTACGTCGAGTACCGCGAGAGTCGCGCCGAGTGGATGCGGCAGCAGCAGCTCAAAATCCACGACTCGGCCACAGGCGGCAGCTTCAGCTTCATCGGCAGTGGCGCGAGAGTGGTCGACGACGGCGTTGAAGACGAAGACGAGCAGCAGCAGCAAGAAGACGCTGACTTCCATGACGATGATAGTGACGACGATGAGGCACGCTTCCTGCAGCGGCGCAGTGGTCGCCACTTTGGAAAATATAGCAATAGCGAGTACACTGACGGCGACGAACGGCGCGGCGCGTGCAGCTTCCCGGTGGGCCTCTCGACAGACCTACACGCGCAGGACGGCATGCGCGGCTTCAACTGCGCCGACTGCGGCAACATGGTCGCGGACCGAGACGACGTCGTGGCAAAGACGTTCTTTGGCCGCACGGGCAAGGCGTTCTTGATGAACAACATGTACGTCCTTGTGTGTGTGAGAACGCTGTGATAACCTCGTTGATGTATGACTGACACTGTGTGTTGGACCACGTGCTGTAGGTTTAATATTCGCACTGGCACGCCGCGGAACCGGTACTTGATGACTGGCATGCACACGATCGCGGAAGTCTGCTGCAACATCTGCGATTCGGTGCTCGGGTGGAAATACGTGCGTTGTCCTTCTCAGTGTATTTTTGTGGATTGTTATTTGCTCATCGACTGACTCGCTTCATATTGGCAGATCAAAGCGATGGAGACGTCGCAGAAATACAAGGAAGGCAAGTTCATCTTGGAGAAAGCGCTCGTGCAAGACGACGCGGAAGAGAAGGCGTGGCAGCGGCACTGAGTGATGCAGGCGATATGTGCGACCACACCTGTGCAGCAACTGCAGCTGTAGCGCAAATGCCGCCATACCTGCATGTATTATCTATT
The DNA here is from genome assembly GCA_023334315.1 of Globisporangium alternatum. Classification (NCBI taxonomy): domain Eukaryota; phylum Oomycota; class Peronosporomycetes; order Pythiales; family Pythiaceae; genus Globisporangium; species Globisporangium alternatum. The sequence continues at coordinate 5,236 of JAASGT010000986.1, read as the reverse complement.
TCTCTCCATGTTCTCATGTATGAATTCTTTCAAGTAGCAAAAAAAAATCAGTCGTGATCACCAGCAAGCGGCCAAATGCGAGACACTCGTCGTTGTGTGTATTCATCTTTGTGTCTTCGTCCTTCTCTCTGCGTTCACTCGAGCGATAGATTCACCAGCGGCAACATGCAAATGCGTTCTGGTATCTTGCAGCAGCGGCGTCATCATCTCAAGTGGACACCATATATACGTCCACCTTTTTCTGTCCTGCGCTGGGTCTCTCTGGCTGACACAAGTGTCCATCACGCTGTTCTGTCCGTCTTGAGAAAAAGCGTCTTACTGGCCTGGCGGTCGCATCATCGGAGGTGGGCCTGGTGGTCCTCGCATGCCTGGAGGCGGCATCATGCCCGGTGGCGGCATTCCCATTCCTGGTGGCATGCCCATGCCCGGAGGAGGCATCATGCCCATTGGACGTGGAGGCGGCATCATGCCGCCTGGAGGGCCGGGCATGCCGCGACCTCGACCGTACGGCTGTGGCTGGGCTTGGGCGGCGACTACAGCATCAACGGACAATCAGAAACAAAGACACAGGTTAGAAAGCTGGTACCCTGATGGGAAAACGATCATCAATGGCTGTGCTTCGGCTTTGGCTGTGGTTGGTTCGGCTGGCGCTCTTTCCATCATACTAAGATCGTAGGTAGTATATAAGAAATATAAAGACGCTGTGCTCAGCCCCAGGTTCGGAAGGAAAAGCCGTGCGCCCGAGTCACTTATCTGTTCATCTGATCATCTGGAAATGCCACCAGCAGCCGAGCCAGCCAACCTTGCTAATGCCCAGCCCAGGAGATCCATCCACACACGCAACACACATGCAAGCACACATACAGCACACAACGTATTCGCACACACAAACTTACCGTGTCCTGGCTGCATCATTCCTGGCGCTGGGCCGCCGATGCCGCGCATTGGCGCCATTAACCCGGCTGGTGGGCCGCCGAGCGGCGCGGCCGGGATACCGCGGCCGGCAGCACGCGCGACGCCTGGGCCGTTCGGTCCGACCGTCTCGTTCTCTGGCGCGAGCGGCGGGCCTTCAACGGTCAGCGACACGACGTTCTCACCGCGCAGCAGCACTAATCCCAAGTGGCGCTTCTCGACGCGCTCCTCCGAAACATTGGTCTTGACCTTGGCCTTGAGCGTGCGGAACTCCTCCGTGTCGCCCAGCACGAGGTTCATGTGCTTGTCGAACGCCATGAAGTAGCCGATGAGCACGCGCGAATCCTGCAACGTCACCTTCATGCGGTAGTTGATATAATTTAACATCTTGCTGCTCTTGTTCATCACCTGTTGTCCACGAAAAAAGAGACAACAAGCGTCACACAATCGTTGTTAGTTACACAGCCAGACATGCCACGTACACCACAGTAGTAGTACGGTGAGCTCTTCGATATGCATATACGCCGCACTACCATCTTGGCGTCGTGTGGGTTGGAGTACGAGCGCAGCGGCAACTGGAGCGGAGGTGCTGGCGGATCTCGCGCGCTTGGTGCTTTTTTGGCTTGTTGCTGCGGGTGTATCTCCCCCCACCCCTTCACGCGACCTTCGCGCAACCTCCTCACACTGTATAATAGGTCTTCTATTTCTATAGTAACCATTTAAAAGTTTGTTTAAACGGGTATCAAGCACTATTTGGATACCGGACACTATTTGGAGAAATACGTTAATGCTCTCTTTTCCTTTTTGACTTTGAAAAAAGAGCAGAAGAAGAGACCTCGCAAGCGAGCTGTGCAACAAACATGGCGCACGGCCCGCCGCTGAGCGCAGAGGAGAAGGCGCGAATCCTGGAGCTACGCCGAGAGAACGTATCGGGACGCGAGATCGCGCTGCGCATGGGGCGGTCCGTGAATCTTGTCGCGGTCTTCCTGCGCAACCCGACGGCGTACGGCAAGACGATCCGGAAGCCGCGCGGGAAGGACCCCGAGCTCGACGACAATCTGCGCAGCCTCATCCTCGCGGGCTGGACGACCAAGAAGACCGTCCCGCAGATCAAGGCGAGCCTGCCCGTGCCGCTCTCACAGCGCACAGTCAAGAACTTCCTCAAGAGCCATATCGAGACGGCCCAACTCGTAGGTGGTGACACGGATTCCGCAGCGGAACAAAGTGACAATGAGGGCTCAGTGAGCCGCAAACAGCCACGACCGACAGCAACTTCGCAGGCCTCGAGAGAAGTGCAGAACACAGCGGCTGTGGGCGAAACAGTACAGGGTACGTCTATGATCACTCGAGTTTCTTCACCGCGTGAGTCCTCGTCATTTGGTCTCCAACACAACGAACGACCACGCCAGAGTACAATCCCGCGCGTACGAGATATCTCAGTGCCAGTAGCTACTACTGCTAGTCCAGCGCCTGCTCACTCAGATAAGAGTCACCCACACACTATAGTAGCTGCGCCTGCTACTTCAGCGATCTCCCGTCCGATTGAGAGCCACTCGCGCATTGTAGCAGCTACACATCCTATTCCAGCGACTGCTGCTTTGGATGAAAGGCACATACGCACAGAGGTGGTGGAGCTCCTCGACCGCAAGCTGGACGCGCTCACCGATCTCCTCACGAGCCAAAATACGATGTTCAGCCAGCTCGTGAACGGTCAGAACGCGCTCATCGGACAGCTCGTGGTGGTCCAGAACACGATGGCACAGATGCTTCAGCTCCAGCAACAGCAGCAGCAACAACAGAGTCAAAGCAAGTCGAGCGCTGCCTCGAATGGAAATGGCGAGCGACGGCAGTGAGCTCTTGGTCTGTGAGTGTATTCCGTAGGAGCCGAGTTTTGGAGTGTTTGCGTGCTGGCGTTTGCTCGATAGCGTCAATGAGTAGGAGTGTGTTTGCTTGCGTAAGAAAATCTGTTTGAAGTGCTGATGTTTGCAAGAGGGGAAAGAGCAATCTCTTCCACGCGACATACTGGACGAGAGGGATAGGACACTTTGCTGAGTTGGATGGAGAACCCCCGATTTTCGCTAGAACAAAATGTACGGGACGTGCTTTATGACAACGGATAGAGTGATAACATTTCGACGCCGTTGGCTCCTGAAGAGTCAACACATCATCGCCGCACATGCAAACCGACAGCTCAAGAGCCCTTGATCAGGTAACATCATACGCAGGCTACACAAGCAGCTATTTCTCACATTCACTTTCACTATTTTTACGGACCTGTCGGATAGAAAATGTACCCATCTCAAAATCACTGACAGGCACCATCTGATGCACTCACGCCCCTGGCGCCACAGCCTTGACAGTCACCATGACGGGCCCTTTCACAGCGAGCGCTGGCGACATGACGTACGTAAAGTCCTCGGGTTTCTTCACTGTCGTGAGCTCATACTTGCTCAGCATGTACGCGAGCCCTGACTTGAGCTCAAAGAGCGCGAAGCGCATGCCCAAACAGATGCGTGGGCCAGCGTGGAAGCCCACAAACTTGGTCGCCGGCATCACGATGAGCTTCTGTTTACCTGTCTGCGCGTCCACTTCGATCCACCGCTCGGGCTTGAACTCGGCGGCGTCGGGGCCCCAGATACTTGGCAGGCGGCCCATTGCGTACGACGGGATGTACACGCGCGCGCCCTTCGCAATGAACGTGCCGTCACTGAGCGTCGTGTCGCGGTTTGCCTCCTTGGCGTTCAGCGGCACGATCGGGTGCAGTCGCAGCGTCTCGCGTAGCGTCGCCTCCAAGTAAACCAGCTGCTCGATGTCCTCCATCGATGGCACGTAGTTCCTGTCTGTGAATAGCTTAGGGAGCTTGGCTCGCAGCTCGTCGCGGATCTTCTGGGACGTTCCCGGGTTGCGGTTGAGCGTGATGATAAACCACATGAATGTCAGCGCCGTGGTCTCCTTTCCAGCGCTGAGGATCGTGAGACCGACATCGCGCAGGTACTTGATGTCCACCTTCTGGGCCGGATTGCCCTCCTGTTTCTTTGGCGCCGCCACTTTCTCTTGGTCGATCTCGTCGATGAAGAGCGACAGAACGTCCTTAAGTGCAGACTGCTTCTGCTTGTAGTTCGGGTCATTCTTGCGGCGCAAATTCTCGTAAATGATCGCGTACACTTCCTTGTTGAGCTTCTCGACCGCGTCAATCAGCAGCTTCTCGTCTCCAATGCGTAGCAGACGCTTGAGCTTCCAAAGGAAGTCTGGCTGGTGGAAGCGGTGCTCCGTCACTTCGCCCGCGACGTTGAGCGCATCGATGAACGAGGTGTCCTCGCCCATCGCGAGTGTGTTCTTCTGGAGTCCGAAGCCCACCTCGGCAAATATGTCGAACGCCATGCGCTGGCACGCGTCCCCGTAGTTGAACGGCGTCTGCGGGTCCTTGGCGGCCTTCTCGAGCAAGTTGCCCATGACGAGGATGTACTTGTGGATGGTCGTGGTGATCGTCTCGCGGAACGCGCGCATTGTGAACAAGTGGCTGAGCTTCTTACGCTGGAAGCTCCACTTGTCGCCGTCCACCGCGATGATGCCGTCGCCGATCATGTCCTCGAAGATCTTCCGCATGCGCTCGCCCTTGTCAAAGACCTCGAACTGCGTCTTCACCACGTCCTCGAAGCCCTCGACCGAGCTCACGACCACGAGCGGCGGCGCACCCAGCGCCTGCAGCAGCCACGGCTTGCCCTTGTGGCGTAGACACTGCTCCGTGATCCAGTCGTGCAGGCGCGGCAGCTGGTACGTCATGAGGTCGAGTGTGTTGCCCAGGAACGGCAGCGTCGACTCGGGGGTCGGCAGCGACTGCACGGCGCGCTGACCGGCGCTCGGTACCATCAGATACGCGACCAAAGCGCACACGCACACGGGCAGCGCCCACGAAGCCGACACCTCGAGGCTCATACTAGAGAACGCGATCTGGTGCTCGTTCTTCTCTGCTTGGCGAAATGAGAAATATGTTGTTTTTGAAGTTAAAAAAGCAAGTGTGTGTCGTTTAAATGCATTTGGGTACACATATTTTGCTAAAAAAAAAGAACTTTTAACAATATGAATAATTAAAAACTAGAGTTTTGAGACAAAACATGACCCAGGTCAGATTACAGATACGGACGGATCCGATCGCCCACACGGCACTTGGGTAGTTCGATACTGTAGGATAAGTACCTTTATTCCGGATTGCCCATAAACCTAGCCGCTTTTATGTCCGAAATCACAGTTTTTGAGCAAATGAAACGCAACAGTAATCATCAAATGTCAATTTTGGCCAATCAAAATCGTCCGCTTCTTAAAT
>JAASGT010000985.1:0-12883 GCA_023334315.1 Globisporangium alternatum | reverse complement strand
CCGTGTCCGCTGAATGAGATCCTCGCATGCTTCGAGTCGTTTCCAGAGTACTGCGAAGACCTCGTCGCACATTACGAGCTGGTCGCCACGACGGTCTCGTACTCGCTCCCATGGACAGTACTGGTGAGCTGTGGGTGAGAATTAGTCATGAAGCGCATCGAGTGAATAGAGTGTTTGGATTTATACAATACTAGTAAGCAAATAGCTACCTGTCGTTGGTTGTTTGAAGTGGCGATCTTCACAGCTGTTTCACTTAGCAAGTCCTTTGAGCTTATTGAGCTGCCTGTCTGAGGCTCCAATGTATGGGAAAGCCGGCCTCGGTGCTGATTTTGTGCCACCGCCTTATAGATAAATCTTCTTGCTCTCGTCGCACTTCGCGTGAAGCACGATGTTGTCCACGACGTACTCGTTCATGAGCAACACATCGCCGTTATCGAAGCGCAGCCGCTTCTTGTGGATCAGGTCCGGGTAAATGTCGTCCGTGAGGATCTGCACGTACTGGGCCGCAGCCGTCGTGTTCGGGCTCTGCTTGACGCGCGATGTCGGGAAGAAGATGACCGCGAGCGCGAGCAAACATATGACGAAGCAGCCGATGAACGTCACGAATGCCGACGCCCAGGACACGGAAAACGTGATCGCCTTGACTTCCAGCGCGCCCTCGAGGTTCAGGCGCTTTCCGGAGCTCGTGACGTTCGCGACAATGTCGACCAGTTCAGTGGCAACGCCATTCTGGAACAGGTACATCAGCGCCGACGTGTACATGACCTGCAGCGGCTTCTCGACGTAGAAGTGGTTGCGCTGGATGTGCTCAATGTACGAGTCCACGAGGCTGTCGAACTGCGACACGTCCTCAAAGACATCTGGCGCCACATAGCCAATATTCGCCGTGTTGATCAGGTTCCACATGAACTCGGTCGCCTCCCTGGTGCTGACCACGGGCACGATGACCGGGTTTAGACTCAGCAGCCGCAGCGGACGCAGCACCGAGCTGTTCACGTGGCTGTCCGCGATAAACTCTTTTCCAGCCAGCAGCTCGCTTGTGCCTCCGTTGAGAGGCATCGAGATCCCTGTGCACTTTTCGTCCGTGCAGGTCGCATGGAACTGGTCGCTCAGCTCCGTGTACTGCCACGAGAGCTTCCCAAACGAGGCCGCCATGAAGGCCTTTGGCTTGACGAGCTTGCGCTTTGTCTTGGTCGAGTCCAGCTCGAGCGAGTCTGCCGTGATATATGAGCCCACGCCGTAGAGCATCACGGCGTCTTCCGCTTCACCCGTGCACTCGGGGGCGAACGCGTACAGCTCGTCGTCAAGGTACTCGTCGACACCACACCCGGTAACAAACGGCGCGAGCGAGACCTCGCTGCGCACGAAAGACTGCGTGTTGAACGACTTAAAGACGCAACTGTCCAGCCCGCACTCGTCCTTATCCAGAAAGTGCACTGGTACGCTCTTATTCGTCCCGTCGTACTCGGCCGCATCGAGTGTGTAGTTGCCTTCCAGCGGCACATCGACCGTGATTGTCTCGAGCATGATCTGGTCCGTCACCTTGTACTTCTGAAAGCCCAACTTGACGTTGTTCTTGTTCGCCTCGCCTGATGGCACGGCTGCGCTCACCAGGTCTACCATTTCGAGCACAAGGTTGGCAAACGTGGTGTTGCCCGGCTGCAGCAGAGCGGCCACATTCGGGAAGAGCGAGTCAATGCCGAAGCATTTCGCGTCCTTCTCCGTTGACGTGGTCAATCGACGGCGCTGGCGCCTCCCCACGTAGTTCTCGAGCGTGCATGTGTACCAGCGTTGCAGATCCGCATTCGCCACTGACTGCTCAAAGAACTGCCCACCCTGCACGAAGATCTCGATCGCGAGCGTCACGTTGAGGTTGTTGGTCGAAGCCTGCAGGTCGTACTTGGCCGAGTCCTCCATGTACTCGCCGTATGTGAACTCGATCGAGTACTCTGGGGTCGAGAGGCCGTTGGGCAGTAGCCCGATGTTCCAGTCATTCATCGGGAAGCCCAGCGAGATTGACGTGGAATCGACCTGGTCGATCGTCGGGTGACTATCATTTTGGTTCGCGAGCCCACGCTCGTTCAGCTCGAATGGCATCACGTAGCTGCTCACGACAGTCCTGAGCACCGTGTCCTTCGCTTTCGTGGGTGCTCCCAGGGCTGGCACCACGGTATTGCTCACTGTCGAGCCAGCCGCGAAGGAGATTGCGTCCAGGACGAGATCTGACTCTTGAATGTTGTGCTCAATGTCGGCCGTGTGATGGCTCACGTAAAGACTTGCGAGACCAACGTTGATGAGGATGAAGATGACCTTGAAGGACCAGTAGAGCACGTTCTTCTTGGCCTTGGACTCGACGCGGTGCGGCTGGTCGCCCGGGAAGAAGCTGCAGTTGTGCAGGTACGTCTGTAGCGTCGGGAACACGAGCGTCTCGCAGTAGAACTCGAGAATCTTGCTGACCGCGAACATGATCGGACCGGAGATCGAACTGTACTCGCTCACGAAGTTGTCGGCGTGCACGGATGAACCCTCGGCGTCGAACACTCTCTCGCGCAGCGTCATGCCCTTGAAACTGAAGATCGCGTAGGCGATTGCGAAACCGAGCCCGATGAAGAGCACCACGATGTAGCGCACCGTACGCAGCGACATGTCGACGATCGTGTGGTGGTCCGCATCACCGTTCTCCTCCTTATACTGAGGGTGGAGCCGCTGCTGCGCCGCAAGGCTCGACTCAGACGTGGACGAGCGCGCGATCTCGTGCTGCCGGCGGCACGCGGACACCACTTCGCCGTCATCTTCGCGCGGAGACGCCGCGGAGCCGATGCGGTCGAGACGCATCGCGATTCGTTGTTGCTCTTAGCTGGTGCGAATGGCGAATGGCTGCACACACGCGCTGGTCTCACTCACTTCGACGCATCAAGTCCGTACTCGGCTGTCTGGCCATGAGGAAACAGAGAGATTTCAAACTGGCCTCCTGTTACAAAAGCCCACTTTCTTGTGGTTTTTCTAAAAAGCACTAATCTGATTTGAATCCGGTCACCAGCATACAAAAAGCAAGTCAAGTGACATTCATCCACACGTTTATGGACCTTACTTCAAGAATTTTTTTTATGGAAATCACATTTTTTGGGTGGTCTCAGGACACCAGGACCTGATTTCACACAAACGAATGATTTATCATTTCAAGGAGGTATAATTCCTAATAGAGTGTACAAAAGTTTAACTTCAATTGTGATTGATTTAAACAGAAAATCATTTAGCAAAGGGGAAACTAACAAGCCAGAGTCGTATGTCACGTCGTCAAAGAAGATTGCCGCATTCCATCCACCAGTCCGGACTGATTTGCATGAGCGCGTCTCTTCTTCGTCGGTCTGTCCGCTGCTGAGCGAACCCGCGGACGGACACATGTGGCTGTGCACAGATACCTGTGGAAGGCTGGCTCATTGATCAAAAGCGCGAAGCGATGGAAGACGCGTCTGTGCTCTACGGCTACGGCCGCGCGAACCGACCGTTCGAGCTCTCGGATACGTCCATGACCGAGGGTGCGTTCTTCGAGCTCGACTCGCCGGTGGCAATCGTGAACCCCCAGGCGCTCTCGACGGTAGGCGACGGCAGCGTCATGGGCAGTGAGGTGACGCCCACGTCCGCCGCGGGAGGTGCCCATGACCACTATGACCACGAGAGCATTGAGAGTGGCGGCGTCCACTCGCTCATGAAGCCTCGACCGGAGATCATTCTGCGATGGAAGCGATTCAGTGCCGCGCTCTTCGCGTCCGTGGCGCTCGTCGTCGGACTCACGCTCTTGTTCTACAAGGGCATCACGGTGAAGACGATCATGGAGCCCGTGGGCGACTCGACCAAGAGCGAGAAGCTCCTGCGGCGCTACAACACGTACTCGGGAGTCACAATGGGTATATTCGAGGCGTTCCTAGGTCTCGGCTTCGCGCACTTCTTCCCGGCGTTCATCGTGTACGTGCACAACCTCAAGTGGTGGCCGGGTGACGACCCGACGGTCGGGACCAGCAAGCCCAAGAAAGTGCTGCTGATGCTCTTCTTCCCCGTCATGATGATTGCCGTCGGCAACAGCTTCTCGGCGGTTCAGGCAGGTGTGTCCACGCTGCGGCTCGACGTCGTCATGAATTCCACAAGTCTCGGGCGTGACAGCAGTGACTTCACGCCGCCAGTGTTAGCACCAGATCAGATCTACGTGTTGAACCATGAGGAGACGATCCTCAAGACCGCGGTGGAGCGCAAGTTGACGCCGTTCCAGTACGTCGAGTCGCGCTGCCAGCGAGATGTGAAGGACGTGGACGACGATTACCTCCCGGCGTTGACGCGCATGTCGGACATCGACTCGACCGCCGCAGTTTTTGGTGTCCCGATCAAGGAGTGGAGTCGCGAGATTTATCCGGACCCATTGGCCAAGTTTTCGAACGCAAGTCTCGACCTCGACACGTCTTTCGAGCTGATGTTCCAGGGCCAAGCGCTGCTTGAGCGCTCGGTGGGCAGACTTCCCACAGAGCGATGCCGGTACTCGGCGATTAGTGGAAACACTACGTGCGTCACGCGCAAGAAGCAGACGACGCTCGACGAGCTCTACGGCTACTTCAACGGCACGAAGACGAAAACGGCTGATGCGCTGAACAAGGAGATCTTTAACGGCGTGCAGAATGCGTTCTACGGTGATCTCGATGATGCCATTCCCCCCACGATCCAGTATGTGTCCTTCAACATCAGCTCCCAGATTCAGGCGCAATACATGACATTCGCGGTTTTTCTGAAGCCGGAGATCGAATATGGGCTCCCGAAAGACACAGAGGTCTCGCCAAAGGGCTGCAAGGGTGGCATGGAATGCGAGTACCGATACAAATTGCTCGACAGCGATGCCTTCTGTGGTGGAAGATCGTGCATCCTCCCTGACTGGCAGTCCGACATGATTCCGAAGAAGCAGGCGTCGATGATGCAGTACAAGAAGAACTGCCAGGCGAAGAATGCGACATTTGACAAGAACCTGCAGAGTTTCCTCCCCGGCGGCTGCGAAGACGTCACGAACTCGGTGTTCTTCAGCGGCTTTGGCTCGCGCTTGTTCTTGCAGTCGTTCGGTATGATGAAGAGTGACACGGGCGAGGTCGATTTGCCGTACGCCAAGAACCCGCGACGCGCAGTTGCGTTCACGTGGGGCAGACTTGTGTGGACATACACGAACCTCGCGGCACCCTTCGAAGCCAAGTGTCTCGCCGAGAAAGGTGAGGACGCCTGCTTTGGGCTCAAGCACACACTGCAGCCGAGCGGACGATTTGTGCTCATGGGCAAGAAGCACTTGCCCACGAAGCTCGCAACATCCGACTTCCGCCAGCCGATTAGCTTGTTCCAGCTGACGGTGCCCACGATCATGTCTCCGCGCGCGACCAAGGGACTCGCCGTGCTCGAGTACGTCGATCGAAATTCCTTCTACTCTGTGACGGCAGACACTGTGTATACCGTCGCACTGGCCGCGAAGAAGTGTTCGGTGCTCGCCGATGCGTACATCAGCCACATCCAGTCGAACGTGTTCTACCTCTACGGCGCCTACCAGCCCATGTACATGTCGGCGCTGCTCTACATGTTCCAGAACGCTGCCGTGACAAAGATCCGCACGACCAGCGACTCAGACGCCGCGGCCAGCCCAATCAAGTCGACGCGCCTCGCTGGTGACCGCACAGTTTCCCAGGTGAGCATCCAGAACACCGAGGTGGGCGTGTACACGGTCTGGATCGGCTGCACCCTGCTCGTGGTGCTGGCGTTCGTGACGCTCGTGTTCCCGAACGAGCGCGCGCGGTTGGCGCCTATGATGGGCAAGAACGCGCGTGCCGAGCGCTTCGTGGCCGTGCAGACCGAGGAATTGTATCCGAACCTCGTGTACATGAAACGTTTCCGGATCGGCAAGACTGGCGAGGCGCTCAAGCTCAGCGAATTTGCAGTCGAGTCGGTCAGTCTGCACCACAAGATGGAGGACGATGAGCAGGTCTTCCTCTAGTCAGGGAGAAGGCAACCAACGAGTGGTGTCCATAGGAAGGAAGTATCCCTCTCTGTTGTTTATATATTGATCCGCTTGTTTCCCCGCTTGTCATGTGTTTTAAATGCATCTCCCGCTGCTTGATGTACTTACTCAATTGATCCAGAGACGCTCGTATCTGCCTCATAGAAACCCCGTCTTCGTGACAAACGATGCAGCAGCACGTGGCAGTGTTGTGTTGTTCATCACAAGTCAACCGTTTTCATCCTCTCGTCGAAAAGCTGGGAGGAGGTGAGTAAGTGTCGCAACTGCACGATCTGGCAAGAGCTCGTGCAGTTGCGGATGGTAGTACTTGAGCAGAGGATTGTGGTTGTTGTCTGTTGTTGTTGATCCCCTTAGTCTTGGTGACGTCGCAGAGAGATCACAAATCGTTGGCCAATCGTTTTCTTGTTGCTGCATGTAAGGAAGAACTGGATGAGCCTCGTCCAAGGAAGACAAGCTCATTCCGGAAGCAACTAAATCGCAAACAGTCACCTATCTGAGCTTCCTACGATATACTGATTGGTTCTGTCTAAATTCAATGCTGTTGGTGATTCTTCCACCACCAGTGGCTTCAACTCCAGTATTTCGTGCCGTGAGTGCTGTTTCGTGACAGTAAGGCATCTCGACACGGTGTTTCGAACTGCTGCTGCTATGGATATTAATAAGATCTACCTCACAAGAGTAAACTATCTCAGCCAACATGAAGACGCAAGTTCGCAGTCAGTTAGCATCAAGACGCCATGCACCGATGGTCGAATAGGGTGGCGACCCCTTCACCACCAGGACCACGCGAGGCGTCGTTATCACCATCGCGCGAGGGCAACATCATCATCACCCGCCCCGACACGCTCCTCGACGCGTTGCCTAGCGACTGGCAGCTACCGGAGAACGAGATCGACAAGTACCTCAGCTTCTCGCGCGTGCGCTGTGTGTTATCGCTCATATCGCTCTGCTTACTCGTGACCGACATCCCGCGAACGGGACTTGGCGTGACGGACGTCTTCCAGCTCTTCCCAACGAAAGCGGGACCTAGCATGGCAATGTTCTTTGGTCCGTGGGCGTACCCGGTCGCTCATATCTGGCAGAACAGCAGCACGCTCGGCTTTGAAGGCAAGAAAGGCAGCAACGCCATCAAGACCACGATGGTGTGGTCGTACGAGTACGATTCGACGTCCATCGGCTTGCGCGGCATCACTCAGCTTCTCAACCTGTCGCAGCTGTACCCTGACGTCTACCAGGGAGCGACCGACCGTGCAAGCAACCAGCAGACGGCCACTCTGGAGCTTAAGACGACGTTTAACGAGCTAGATACACTAGTGACCGCAGTCCAGCGCCACCTCTCAGTCCAGGCACGTGACGAAACGCACAAGCAACACCAGAGCTACTTTGCATTTGCGACGCTCCACAACTGGATCGACCGCCTGCACCACTACCTCTACTGGTTCACGAAGGCGAACATTCGATGGCGCCTCCACACGATCCACACGTACGCGAAAGAGACTACGAACCCAGTGGAGTCGCTGAACATTTGCTCCGCAGTAGGGCGACGCCGGCTCCCATTCTTCTGCGAGATGGCCGTCGTGTGGAAATGCACCCATCCAGTGAACGCGAGTTTGCCGAAAGTGGCGATCTGGAACCACGTCGACCTGCGCGTGGCGTCCATGCAGCGCAAGTACCCGGGGCTGGCGCTCGAACTGACAGTTTTCACGACGTACAACCCGACGACGTCCGCGTTCTCGGCGTTCTTTGAGTCCGAGGTGCTCGAGATCGTGATGCTCACCCGCGGACGCGATTGCTTCAGTGGCGCCAATGGGACAAGCGCATTGAACAGCAGTACTAGCACGAGCCTCCTGGTGTCGCCATCGACTGCTTGCAAGACGGTGTTCGTAGACGACTACAGGTACGAGCGTGGTGTACTCGAGTCGAACATCAGCGAGTGGTACCCGCTCACCGCAACGCTGCGCGCCGCCGCGCAGTTTTACGTCTGGGTGCGGCTCGTGCTGCTTTCCTGTGTGACGTACACTGCGTCAGCAGTCGACAACAGGAGCAGTAGCATCAGTCAGCAACAAGATGGAACGATCACTCGCATCTTCCGTACGCTGCGCACGATGAGCAAGATCCCTTTCCAGGTCGTGGTCTACGGCAGTCTCTTCCCCGTCCTCTCGTACGTTATTGCTCAAGTGATCGACGGCAGCTTCGTGGATCTGTTCCTCGAGTCATACTGGACGACGGTGAACGGCACGACGAGCTTTGATCCGCTCATATTTGCGCGGCACGCGTCCATACAGATGCGCAATGTGTGGATCCTCGCACTCGTGATGAAGGTCGTCGTGTATATCCAGACGCGCGTGATGCTTTGGCGGCCGCACAACGGCATCCAGGGCGTGCGCGGGCTCGCGATCAGCCTCTCGTCCATGCTCTCCGTGTTCGGCCCGTACAAGTCGCTCTCGTTTCGCAACAGCGCCATCATCACGGTGTTTGCGCTCAACAGCTACCTGAGCGACCGTGGCGCGCGATCTATCGAGCAAGTCAAGAATCGCCCCGTGAGCTTGTTCAACGTTAGCATGGAAGGGATGCAGAAGGATATGAAAATGACGCTGCTCGCCGTCTGCGCCGTGTTTGCGATCGCTTTGGTGGTGAAAATGTTGCTGACGCTACTGCGCCCTGGCTATCTCGGGGGGATTCTCTTCAGCTCGTCCACCATTCTTCCGTATAGCGCGGGTATCCTCTGGTCCACGACGGCACTGAGCGTTTGCTTCCAAGTGAGCCTGACAGTCGATTCATCAGTCTATAGCAACTCGCTAGAACTGTCGAGAATCGCTCCAGCGACAGCAGCCAGTGGAACCGATAAGATATCGACTTCTTCGGCACCGAAAGGCCGGACTCAGCAAGCCCAGCACCCCAACGTTTCTCCACTGCTTCGCCTCGTGTGGATCAATCTGGCGTCAGCTTGCTGCGCGACACTCGGCATCGACTGCCAGGCCGAGCGAATGTTCGCGCATGATCGCTTGACATTGCATGACCACGCGCTGCGCTTCGAAGAGCGCACCGTCGAGATCAACTCAATCGTGCGCCTGATGAATATCGCGATGATGACCGACCCATGGACGTTCTTCCGCTTGCGCGTGCTCGGTGTCGAAGTCTACTTCTACGAGTCGACCACTGTGGTCCGACAACGGCGGCGAGAGGACCGAGCCTTACTACAGCGCTCGGGCAGTATCAACACGATCACGGGCAAGCCGCGCCACATCTTCCTGCTACCCTACAGCCCCGACAAGATGCTCGAGTGGACCGGGTACGGCAAGGATGAGTACCGGCTCGTGGGCCACATGAGCTCGCGGGACCTACCCTGGACCGTGCTACTCCAGTGTGGATGAGCCGATTGACTGAGTCAGTGTCCATCAAATGTGGACAAATAATGTCTTGAACCTGGAGATTAAGATTGGTTCGCTGAGTTCGTGCTCATCAGATTGACAGATTCGAGGATCTCTGCCGCTTTTCAGGGAGTCCAGCATGCCGGCAAACAGATAAGAACAATGAACGAGGCTGCTGGAATGTCTTGTTGTCGATTCACAAGCTGCGAGGTGCTCGTCTCTCTCTCCCTTGCCTTCAGGCCGTTCGTGTGGCTCATCGTGTCTAAAATCTATGAACACTCAATGAACACGCCAGCCTCCACCACCAGCTTACTCGTGTGTGTCGGTGTCGCGACTGAGCCGACCCAGTCCATTGAGCGCAGCGACGCGGTAGGCCTCGGCCAGCGTCGGATAGTTGAACACGGCGTCGCGGAAGTAGGTGAGCGAGCAGCCCATGGCCATGGCCACCTGACCAATGTGGATGATCTCCGTTGCACCCTCGCCGATCGCGTGGACGCCCAAAAGCTTGAGCGTTGTCGGGTCGAAGAGGATTTTGAGCATGCCGCCAGCCATGCTGCCGCTCATCTGGCCCTTGGCGAGCTCCGAGTATTTGGCAATGCCGATCTCGTAGTTCACACCCTCCTTCGTGAGCTGCTGCTCGGTCTTGCCGACCATCGAGATCTCCGGGATCGTGTAGATGCCGTACGGGTAGTTGCCGTTCTCCAGCTGGCTCGTCACAAGCTGCTCCTCCTGGTCGTCCCACATGTGGCACGCCGCGAGGCGGCCCTGCTCCATGCTCGTCGACGCCAGCGACGGCGCGCCGATGCAGTCGCCCACCGCGTAGCTACATGCACATGACCACGTATTAGAAACGGACGACACACTATTACACTGATGGAGTCAGTCAAGTTCATCACGTACATGTGCGCCTGGTCCGTCTGGTAGCTCTTGTTCACCGTCAGCAGGCCTCGCGGGTTGCGCGAGAGGTTGACCGCTTCCAGGTTCAGTCCGTCGGTGCTTGCCTACAGTAACGACGCCATCCTGATCAGTTTATACGAGCTATGGTCCTAATGCGATCAGAGTACTAGGCACTTTACCTGACGGCCGACAGTGTACAGCAGCGCATCGGCGGACGCGATCTTGCCACTGTTGAAGTGCACCGTGACGCCGGCCTCGGTTTTCTGCGTGAAATGTCAAACACGATTACGGTTAGTAGAGCAACTTAGTTAGATAACATACGGCATCAAGCTTCCGCACGTACCTCAACGTGTTTGATGGTCTCGCCCAGGAGGAAGCGCGCGCCCTTGCTGCGCATCTCGTACGTGAGGTTGCTGATGATTTCGTTGTCGCAGAACGAGAGGATCTCCGGTCGGCCGTCCACGACCGTGACCGAGTGGCCAGGCACGACGTTGAGCATGGACGCGTACTCCATACCGATGACGCCGGCGCCCACAACGATGAGCGAGCGCGGCAGCTCGCGGATGTCGCCGCTCAAGATCTGGTCGCTGTCGAAGATCACCTTGCCGTCGATGGGCACGAGTGGGTTGTGCGCCGGCCGCGTGCCGCAGGCGATCAGGAATTTGTCGGCGCGCAGGCGCGAGACCGTGTTGGCGACATCGCCCGCGTCGCTGTCGCTCGTGTCGGCGTCCGAGGCGTCGCGCACGATCGAGATCTCGTGGTCGCTCTCGAAGCGCGCGAGGCCCGGGATGTACTCGACGCGCGCGGCCTTGAGCTGCGCCTTGATCACGTCCACCTCCGAGTTCACCACACGCTTGACGCGGTACAGGATGTCGTCGATCGTCACGGTCTTCATCGAGTACGACTTGCCGTAGAACCTACGGTGACAACCATCCGATCAGTTGATAAAAGCAAACATGCAGCAGTCCATGCTTGCAATAGAACCGTTACGTTCGCATAAAGGCCAATGTGTACGTACCCGTGGTGGCGGTAGCCCGAGAGGTGGAGCACGGCTTCGCGAAAGGTCTTGGACGGGATCGTGCCCGTGTGCACGCAGACGCCGCCTACGAAGGTCTTCTTGTCCACGACGGCCACGCGCTTGCCCTTCTTGGCCGACTCGATCGCGCACTGTGTGGCCGACGGCCCGCTGCCGATGACCACGAGGTCGTAGCTGGCTACGCGCGGCTTGATGGACGACACCACGCCGCGCCACTGCTGCTGCTGCATGTGCACGAGCGGCTTGGCGCGCAGCAGCGCCGTGCGCATCGTCATGAGCCTCGCCATGCTGCTCACTCTATTCGCGTCTCGAAAGTCCGAAGTGACCGCTCTGCTTGGACGAGCGGTGCACGTAAAACCTCAAAAAAGGTGCTGTCTATTTCTATAGATATGATAAAATATAGCATTATTTTAGTAGTTTGTAGAAGATATGGGGCTCATTCGACGCAATGTGGGCAACATATTCGCGCATTTGAAATATTTTAATAGCTAATTCGGAGTCTATTTTTGAGGCGACTTGCGTTTTGATGCAGCTAATAAAACATCACATAATACTTGCAAGCCAACGATGCGCGTGTTCGTGACAGTGGGGACGACCAAGTTCGACGCGCTCGTGCGGGCGCTCGACTCGGACGCGTGTCTGCGCGCGCTCGCGGACCGCGGCTGCACACACCTACTGCTGCAGATCGGCCATGGGGAGCATGAGCCGCGCGCGCAGAGCGCCGCCGCGCCCGGTCTCCACGTCTCATTCTACCGCCACAACCCGCAGTACAAGACGGACGTCGCGCGCGCAGACCTCGTGATCAGCCACGCGGGCGCGGGCTCGATCATGGACGCGCTCTCGCTGCAGAAGAAGCTTGTGGTGGTCGTCAACACGGCGCTGATGGACAACCACCAGACCGAGCTTGCCGAGGCCATGGCCGAGCAGAAATACTGCGTCGCGACGACCTGCGACGCGCTCGTCGAGACGCTGCGCACGATGGACCTCAGTGCGCTGCAGGCGTATCCGGACCCAGATGAAGACGCATTCCCGAGACTAGTGGACCACGTGGTGGCGACTAGGCACAGCAACAGCAGCGGAGAGGAAGAGAAGGCGAAGAACAAGGACGCGTAAGGCGAGGTTTACCGTGTGACGTGTGGTGTGGGAGTAGAGGTTCGCTCACTATTCGTCAATTGATGTGAGGTGTACAATGGCTGCTATTGGCGTTGCTGTAATCTGCTGGCGTCCTCCGAGGTATAAATCAGAGCCAAGACGTTCAACTGCGTGGACAAGCACTCTTCACATGGCTGGTGAGGCATGCGGATGACTTCGAGACACGATGGCAGAAAGAGAAGCGACAGGTTAGCTAATCGCGTGCTGCATACATAGCCAATAACCCTCGTCTTGCTTGCTAGTGCCGTGTTCTCACCCACAGCTCACCAGTACTGTCCATGGGAGCGAGTACGAGACCGTCGTGGCGACCAGCTCGTAATGTGCGACGAGGTCTTCGCAGTACTCTGGAAACGACTCGAAGCATGCGAGGATCTCATTCAGCGGACACGG
>JAASGT010000984.1:0-12908 GCA_023334315.1 Globisporangium alternatum | reverse complement strand
TTGCGGAGGTAGCGCGCGTGGTCTTGGAGTTGTGTCGTGCTTGGTGCGTTGATGAGCACATGTCGCTGGAATGGGTGTGTCTTGGTTGGTTCTTTCGTGTTTGCGAGCGATGTGTACAGTGTCTTCGACGGGATCCTCGGGAACCAGTGCGTCTTGAGTGGCGTTGATACGCCATGTTCTCGTTGCGGTGATGATGATCCAGCAGTCAACAGACTTCACAAAATGGATTGGCGTCACATCATGCAGACAGAGATGAGAGTAGAAGAGAAGATTTGAGCAAGGTCCGTTAAGAGGTCTACGTGAAGCATAATTACAGTCTTACTGTCTGATGACTCTCATCAGTGAGAACGTGGGAGTGCCGACGACACGACGGCTGTTTCTCCACGTTGAACCTGCTGGGAGAATAACAAATCTGCTTCTCCGCTTGAAAAGAGCGGTGCTTTCCCAACGAGCGCCTTGTGTCTTGTGTGCTGTTTATTTCAAGCTCTGGTGGATATCGAAGGTGGTGGTGGGCCACTGGCGAGCAAACAAACCTGTGAGGAGTTCATTCATTTATCCATTGATGTTCCCATCGTATTGAGGTTTCAAACTCTCACGCCTTTAGCTTCATTTTCTTTGTGACTTCTCCTAAACGCTCCTTGAGGAAGGAGCGAACGGATGGACCCTTGTTCACCGGACGAAGTCGGTTGTTGCTTGAACCGTAAAATGCCATGCTTTCATCTTCATCCGTGCTATTGGAATTGGAAATGATGACGAGGTGGGGCCCTCTTTCGATCTCATCGTTTTGAACCTCGTCTTCACGCCATCACGCCTTACAACCAAAGTGTCGGAGTGGCTGAAAGCCAAAAGACGTCTCCAAGTTGTGCTGGATATATGGCAAGTGCTTGGCCTCTACGTCAACAGCCAGAAGCCTTCTCCCTCTTGGCAGATCTTAGAGTGTCAGCAATTCCGTGAGAGGTCTACTGCCTTGAAAGGCGCTTCACTGTCAGCAGCAAGTCCGATGGTAGAAGTACCGTGGCTTGCCACGCTAAGATCGCAGTGCTACGCGATAGACTGAAGATTGAGCAAGCGATCATTCCGGTCTTTGCAGCAACAGAGCCTGGGAGTTTGCGCCGTGTTTCGCTTCGCAAACTCTCGGTCTCGCAAAGACCATCGAATGTCAGAATTTTACCTCCATGCGAATCTAATATGTTGTAAGCAAAATCTACAGTCAGAAACATAGCGTATTTATGTCAAAACCATAATTAGCGGTACTTCCGAAGTCAGGAACTTGATGCGAATGCTCAGTGTCGGCTTTCAACGAATGGTCGTTATCACTTTTTGGTCGAGATAGGACTTAACAGAGTCGCACCAATCGCTGCGTCTTCGCTTCCAGGTCGTTCACAGAGCTGACAGACAGACAGCAGACAACCTGAGCACACACGTTAAAGTAAGGACGACAATCTGGACAGGGTCGAGGATGGCCCTTGGTGCCATTTTCAAATTTTCAGCGTTTGCTACTGACACAGAATTTGCGAAACAAAGCCCCTCCGGACTTTAGTACCCTAGTCCACCAGCGACATTGCCACACTCATCACTTCCACTCGAGTCCCGACCACCAAGCGGAATGACGGCGACGGTGCCGCAATATGAAGCTTTGTCAAGTTCGCAGGATACACGCGAAGTCGCCATTTTCCTTGATGGTAAGCCCACGACGCTTGGGTTCGCCATCCTCACTCAGCTTCATGTGCACGCACGCCAGAGGCGTTGGCTTCCCGGCCTGAGATGCGAGCTTGTGAAGTGTCTTGCTCCAAGTTAGGGGTGGCGTGCTTTTATTGTCTAAGATTGCTCAAGTTTAAGCCACAATGAACATCACGCACTCGTGAAGACAAAAGAGCAAGTGTAGGGCTTCAAGGCATCGAGCGGGCGATTTAGCACTGACGAAGATGCAGGTGCCCACGATTTGAAGGAGCGACGACAACGAGAGGAATCGCGCGTCCGTCCATTTTGCGTGAAGGGTCGTGGGCTCGTGCTGAGGAGCTCTTCGCGAATGTTTCAAACAGGGTACACGTCAACTTCTCACGCTTTGGGAGATCTTGGTGACTTTTCACGTCAGTCGACTGAACTCTCGTGCGTATTTATGCGAGAGCCACACTGAGCAGCTCTATCGCTCATAATGAACCCAGTCCAAGGTTCATACTAGGCTGCATGACGTGTACACCTAACTGGAATCTCTGCCGCTCGCCACGAATCGCGGGGGAGATCGATTCGCGTCTGGTCCTCTTCAGCGCTCAGTCCAATCCTGGCATGCGACGGCCATCAGTGGCTTGCAGAGGAGGAAAGAAAGTGGGAGGAGGAACGCTCCTTGCGACTCACAGGCAGACTCGATTGCAAGAAATTCGTAGCCAGTCCTTAGCCCTCTCTCGTTGTTTGGTAAGGCGCAGCATTGTAGATTTTCCCACTCATCGCCGCTTGTAATGCTAACGCTGCAGACTGATTCTCGCATGCCTCCCAGCCTCTCGTGGTGCATGCTGAATGGCAAAAAACAACCTACAAGGAGCTCGCAATGAGAGCTCGAGCGTGTCGATGAAAAGAGACAATCGCGAGCGAACGATTCCGAGCAAAGCTTTTGGTTTCATACAGTATATGGCGAAGAGTGTGACTCTTGCTGCAGATCGCTAGCTCTGTATTATCCTATTCATCTCTAAATACGCACTGTTTCAATTTCAGTCAAATTTCACATCCATTATCTCTGTTATTAAATCCGATAGATCTATAACGTCCGCACGTAGCTTCAACTTAGGAAGAGCTCGCTGCTAGCTCTTTTATGCGCGACTGTAGTCCCTTGATGACTGCGTTCGCCACATGAGTGGAGAGCTGAACTGTCAACAAGAGCCAACGTAACTCAAGCTCAGTCGAGTGTATCATGCGCAGTCAGCCAGTCTCCCAGCACTCATCATTAGCAACCAACCACCAAGCGACGGCTGATGGCGCCTGGGAGATCGCCTTTGATATGCGCTGACCTAACAGTCAGTCACACGATGGCCATGGCGTTTGGAGCCCAAAGTAGGCTTTGCTTTGTTAGAGGTCCTCATCATGGACCTTGAGAAGCTTGCTGTTGGCTCGTGTCTAAGAGCCGCTTTGCGAGCGAGTTCGCTGAAACGTGGGAACGCCGACGTCACGACGACGGACTCTTTCTGTTGACTCGGGAAGAGGAAGCAAAACTGCCCTACCATCGAAGATTCACTCATTGGGCGGCAGTCCAACCTCACAAGCAGACAGACAGAAGCAGCTGAGACTCGAACGAACAACGGGGGATAGAGGATCCCACCTCGCCGCCGAAGGCGATGCTTTCTCGCAAGAAGCCAAGGCATTTTGTGTATCGTGTTGCTGTTAAACCATCAACGTCATTCGTTAGCGACATGAACACTCCTTGGCGTCTTCTGGAGTCTTCTCTGTAGATCAGCGCGCTTGGCCCCAAGTCATAACGCCAGTGGATACTGCCGTCGATCAAGTTGAGCTCGTACATACAATGTTGATAACGTGGCGCTCAGTTGCCGACCCACCAATCTTATAGCGGTCTATCTCACCAACCGCCCAGCAATACTGATTCTCTTGTCGCTACATCAATCTATGCGTAGCTGGTCATGTGAGGCACACGTCCATGCGTAAGGTGAGTGACTCTGAAGGCGTGTCCTGCGACGACGTTGCGAGACGGTTCATTGCGAGAACCACACTTGGCGATCGTCCACCACACGAATGTTCAGCAAGTGGTCAGTTGTCGGCTAGCTGCACCCGAAGTCACAATATTTATTCCATGCTGGCGAACCCACGGCACCACTTCTCACATCCGAACAACAGCTTCCCGACCGAGACGTTAAATAATGTTGAGTCTTGAAACCCAGCATTTGGGCTATCGAATGTCATCGTTGCTTGACTGACCTGCGTTATAACCGTGCGTGATGAACCCTCGAAGCCCTCGTTTCGTCGCCAAAACGAGCCGCGAGCGCGTGAAATGAAGGAGCAAGTGCCACGATTGGGGACTGCCGCAGAGTCGTCGAGCAAGCGACCAATACGCACGCCAAGGTTGAGGATTCACGAGCCCACGTTTGGAGGTGAGCTCAGCCTCAGAGCGCGAGACGAGGATCCACGCTGTAAGCGTCCCATGCGACGAGGATTCACACGTCCACGCTTGAGAGCTCTTCACGATTTTGAGGTGTTTATGGCGAAGAGCTCTTCGTGGATATTTCAGACAAGAGGATACACGTCATACACGTCAACTTCGCCGCTCGGAAATAACTGCGCTGGCTCCCTGACTGGTAAACTGAATGCGAGCGTTGGAATCCAAAGTCCACAACGAGCCCAGACAATTAGTCCAGCCCAGACCCAGTTTTCGCTTTAAAGCTCCACACATCTCGCCACTGACTCGCGGTGTCGACGTTCTCCGCGTCCCCTTCCGAGCTGATCTCCTTCGACGCTCTCAGCTCAGATACCGTCAGCCAAAAACGCGTCAATTTTTCACGCCAGCCAGTCAACTGGACAGACAACCCGACAGACAAGCATGATGAGCGAAAATATTGTGATCATCCCAAGGCAACATTCAACCAAACAAAACAGACAGTGCGGTCATCAGAGGCTTGTAGAGGTGGACAGACGAAGGGCGTCGCAACCAGCGAGAGGTGGACGACTGTTCTCCGTTTAGCGAGCGCAGTGGGCCGCGCAGCGTCGGGCCATTCGTTTGCTAAGTTTCGTTTCCCGAATGCAAGGTGGGACCTCTCTGATCGATCGATCGATCGTGTCGCTTGCGGCGATTCATACAGTTGGCGCAAACAGCAGCAACAGGACGGGGTCTGTTTGTTCCTATCGCCTACTTTGCAGTAAAGAGCGGGGCCGCTTGCGAAGGATCCGATGGTCCTCTGGTTGACAGGTTCGGCAAAGTTGCTAGTTGCCCTCTAATGCTTCGATCGGCCTGTCTTGTCCGCCCTACGAGTCTCTCGTTGTGATGAATGCTGTGCTGAAATGGCAAAGCTTAGCTTGTCGCGATATCGAACAATCGGAGCCTGTCCCCATGGAGCTCGAACGTGTAGATGAACTGCGAAATTCGAGGGCTTCCGAACTGAACTGAGCTCTCAGGCTCATTTTGGCTTTTGTACTGTTGAGAGTTGGTCTTCGGAAGGCTGTTGCCTAAAATCTCTAACTACGCATATATTCCTATTCAAAATCGACATTTAGACAATTATATGCTAGCTAAATCCGATTCACGTGGTATGTCTGCAGTCAACTTCAACTTGCTCCGCGCGGATGAGCTCCATGCTGACGCTTTTATGCGCGCACTTGTCCCTCGACCGCGCTGACCACACGACTCGGCTCTGTCTCCGTTTCGGAGCTCGACTGTGAAATGAGAACTGTAAACTTCGGCCAACGCAACGCAACTCAGCTGAATGCTAAACGGATGACGCGTCATGTGCATGGGGAATGATGATCCCAGGCTGCATTGCGCCATCACGTGGAGACTGATTGACATGGAGCAGAATGGAGGCTTTGCCAGAGGTCCTCGTGTGGTCTGCATGGTGGTGTCTAATACTTTGTTGGCCCCGGGCACACTCCCAATATCAATCTGAGCCTCGCGAGTCCGGTGAAACGTGGGAAGGTTGAGCGACGACACGACGGTTTTGGCTTGCTGCTTGAAATCAAAAGCCGGAGCCCAGAGTCGTTGTCTACCAGCTGAAGATTCATTCGCAAGTGGGCAACTTGAGTGAACACCTTGGATACAGGATCCCACGGTGCGTTTCCCAACGAGGGCTCTTGTGTTGTGTGTGGTGTTTGCTGATGGGTATTACAGTGGTGCATCAAGAAGAGCCTGATAGCCACCACAGGTGAGCAAGCAAGCAAGTTTGCGAGCAGCTCACTCATACACCACGCACCGAGGCTGTGGATGATGCAAAGCCCAGAAGGTGTAAACAAAGGACAACTCTCACTCATTTATTAGTAGCCTTTCGCTTTTTGAACTCTTTCAAACAAAAATTTAATAAATTTCAATGGCTCGATGGCAGGAGCTTTTGTAGCTTTAGGAGCTTTTGTAGCTTTGGCGCACTATGGAATGCGCGAATGAATGGACCCTCTTCTCTCGCGTCATGGGCTGTACACTGCCGTGCTTTCGTTATCATTTTCACTCGAGATAGGCAAGAAGACGAGCCGAGCTGCTTGCTTCTCTTACGATCTCGTCGCTTTTGAACCGCGTCTTCACGCCATCACGCCTTGCAACTGACAACGTGGCTGAGAGCCGAGTGACATTGATCCCTCTTTGTTGTTTGCCTGGTGGATAGCTGGAGAGGAGCCCGATCAGTTGATTCATCCGCAGCCTCTACACACAAAGCCAAAGGTTGATAATTTCCGATTGAGCTTTGCTGCGTCTTTTTAAAGTAGTACCGTGACTGTTCGACCAAGGTCCCTTTGCTCAACGCTCTTCCTGCAAAGCGACAAAGCCGCCGAGCACAAACTTTACAGCTAAAAATGCTGCCACGTATTTAAGCATTGATGGACCTCACTTTGATAGTAACATATTAGTCAAGGTCGACAGCGTATTTATACTAACTTCGTAACTAAACATAAAATTTCAAATACGGGATTATATGAGAAATCACGGTACGTGTTTCAACGAAAAGCTCTCAAAAGGGGCCAGTGCAGATAGACGTGCGTGCTTCCCGCGTTCCTGTCTGTTGCTGGTCGCGCGCGTCGTCGTCCCACTACCTCCCTCTCCGCTGTGTCAGTTCGCGCACATGCCTGCTGCCTGATTATGGTGCAAGTGCGATCTCGGCTTGCAGAGACGAGCTCGTTTTGGGATGCCAACTGCGCGCCTGCCGCTTGAAGCGCCACTTACGAATTTGCGTCCACGCTCAATAGCCAACTTCCCTAAACAATGGACCAGCAGCAGCTCCTATTCTCGCTGCTGGAGACCACGAGTCTGAGCCCGACCAGCAGTAGCTCCAAGGCCAAGGACGTGGCGCCGTTTCTCAAGAGTCTGCGGCAGATCTTGGCGACCGAGGACCAGCGCATTTTGCGGTGGACGGCGGACGGCAAGGCGTTCGAGATCCACGACCTGCAGCGCATGATGGACGTCGTGCTCCCCAAGTACTTCAAGCACGCCAAGTACACAAGCTTCCAGCGCCAGCTCAACTACTTTAACTTCCGCAAGTGGACCAAGTCCAAGGCCGTCGTGTGCACGTTCTCCAACCCGCACTTTGTGCGCGACCAGCCGTGCCTCTCGTGGCGCATCAACCGCAAGAAGTCGACCCACGGCAAGAGTGGCGCAGACAGCAATGGCTCGCTAGCCAAGCCCAAGAACATCAAGAAGGCCAGCAGTCGCAGAGTCCTAGCAGCTACGGATATGACCATCACGCTGCCGCAGGACGCCAAGCTCGCGAGCAGCAGCAACGCCCTCAGCTTCCCATCGCCCACCGAGGTCTACAGCTCGGTCTCGGACCACCTGGCGTTCGACGTGACCAGCGGCAGCTTCACGTTCGCATCGTCGTCCGCACTGCCGTCGGACGTGTGCTTCCACGAGCCCATCGTGCTGGACGTGCAATCCTTCGACTGGGTCGACACGCTCTATTCGTCGCTGGACGCCAGCGCCCTGGGCCTGACCAAGCAGGGCGACTTCGACGGCCGGACGACGGCCATGCCGCTGTACTTGGACCCGACGGCGGCCGCACCGTCGCTCTTCAACCTGCGGCTCTAAGTGGAGAGCGTGGTGGCGTGTGTATCTATCTGTGTGTTGTGTATCCTATGTTATCTGCCAAGCAACCCCGACGCTCTCGTCACGAGCGTATCCGACACGATGAGATGTACGAATTTTGTATTTAGCAAGTAAGAAAGTTTTGAATGTGGTGTGCGAGCAAGCGTCCACGAGCACGAGTTTCGTGATAAATCAATGGTGCGTTTGTGTTTCATTTCGTGCCATTGATCTCTTTGTTCTTCTTGCGCACACGCAAGTTGTTGTCCTGGAGCTTATGCAGGAAACCCGAACCAACCACCAAGGTATCCTCGTCAAAGATCTCATGTACTTGTCTTGTTTGCGTGTTGCCTGTCTTCGAGTTGCGCTGTCTGCTGTTGTTGCGGTGTTGGGAGAGAGAGAGGAGGGAACGAACAGCCACAACACACCGACAGGGCAAGCAAGCAAAGGGTTCGTGCGGCGAGGGAGCGCATCAACTTGCGCTTATTGTTGATGACAGCCTCTCAAGAG
Source organism: Globisporangium alternatum (assembly GCA_023334315.1). Classification (NCBI taxonomy): domain Eukaryota; phylum Oomycota; class Peronosporomycetes; order Pythiales; family Pythiaceae; genus Globisporangium; species Globisporangium alternatum. The sequence goes on along the minus strand of JAASGT010000984.1, from coordinate 4,687 downwards.
AGTGCGGGGAACAGGAAAGGCAAAGCAAGGTGTCGGTCGTCCAATCTCGTCTTCAAGGCGTCGTCCAATCTCGATCCGATCCCAGTCCTCACTCTCATCAGATTTTCAGATCGACATAGCGACTTGTCTGTCAACAACACGCTCTTGTCTCTTGTCTCTTGTCTCTCGCTTGCAGTCCGACATCCATCGATGCACCGGCTTCGTCCCAAACAAACAAGGCCGGGTCGCAACTCGGAAATCAGCAGCAGGACCCAAAAGACGAGCCGCATCCGGCAGAGGCTGTGAGCCACACGTTCGGGGTGAAACCGACAGCCAACTCAGGTCTACTCTTCCGGTATGGTACGTCACGGATCCTCTTGACGACTGAAGCGCATGCGTCTTGTCTGCGGGGATGCTTTGTGTTGCGGCGAGCAGTCCCACTCTAGGAGCGCCAGCGTCACCAGCGCAGCTGCCGCTTCTTCATGAAGCTTGCTTGCTTGTGAGAGTGATGGTTGGGGATCTGCTCGCTGTATACGTACGAACGTTAGCGCGGCAGACGGACCACTGTGAGAAGAGGGAAGCGATCCCATGGTCTGAACCCAAGGGAGTCAGCTGGGATCCGAGAATTTGAAGGTGTTTGCAGTCCTGAAAATCGCCTGAGCGGAAACCACACAAAAATGCAGCCAGCGGCCGTCTTCACCCTTTCCTACAGTACGAGCTTTCACTTCGCTTGTCTCTCTCTCTGGCTGCTGCATCGTCTATTGATTGATTGATTTGGTTGACAACGACAACTTTCGCAGCAACACGGACCGACGAGGGCAAGTCGACGCCCACAGACACGCAATAGTTCAGGATCCCTCCTTGTTGTCGCAGCACCAGCCAACAACAACGCTGTCGGACTGACATCTGACGTTTGAGGATCGGTCGTGCGTGGCAGGTGGCTGCTTCAGCTGCTCTTGGAGCTGACATGCCTCTGCATGATCGATCGGATCATTCGCAGCTGAGTTCAATAATCTCTTCAACCAACACCAGCCAAACAAGATGGTAAGCGATCCATACACGAGAAATCAAAAAGCAAAAACGTGGGAATTATTAGTATCTCACTCGGATATTACGACTTTAGCTTAGGTTAACAGCACGGACTGGGCTCGCGCACAGAGACACATAGAGACAGATTGGTTGGGGACCTGGGGTCGTGGTTAAATAGGCGATCTCGACTCGCTTGAGAAGCGAGAGAGGGGACGGTCGGTCGATCCGTAGTTCACAGAGCCACGCAGCGAGTCTGCACGACGGTCGGGACGAAGTACGACTCGTACGACGGCGGCTGCGGTCCGAAGCGGTCCACGGTGGACGGTGGCTCGACCGCGGACGTCACGATAGTGGCTGGGTACTGCGGCCAGGCGTACGTGACCTGGTCGTTGTGCTGCTGGCTGTAGTTGTAGTTGCTGTACACGCTAGTGGTCGAGGCGCTGACGCTGCACTCGGCCTCGAGGGCTTCGAGCGACGGGTAGAGGGTGTCGACCCACTCGAGGGACTCGGCCGCATCGGTGGTTGAGGCACTTGCGGATGTCGTCTCGATCTTCATGATGGACGTCTTGGCTGACGACACCTTGGCCGCCTTGCGGACTGTGGACGCACTGGACGCTGGCGCCTTGCGCTTGGTACCTGTGGACGGCTCGCGTTTCAGGGTCACTTGCTTGGTGGCTGAGGTCGAAAAGGGCGTCGTGACTGCGGCTGCTGGTCGGACTGCGGCCCGGACCTTGGGCGTGCGCGGACTGGCGTCTCCACCGTCGCTGGCCACGTCCGCACTGCCGCCACCGGGGCTCTTGGCGTCGCTCAGGCCGCGCTTGCGCGTGATGCGCCACGTGAGGTCGGGCTCGTCGCGCAAGAAGAAGGCGTTGGAGAACGTGCAGACGACCGCGCGCGACTTGGTCCACTTGCGGAAGTTAAAGTAATTGAGCTGGCGCTGGAAGCTCGTGTACTTGGCGTGCTTGAAGTACTTGGGCAGGATGTAGGACGTCATGACCTCCATGTCGTGGATCTCGAACGCCTTGCCGTCCGCCGTCCAACAGAGGATCACGTCGCTCTCGCGGTCCAGCATGCGCCGCAGCGACCGCAGGAACGGTGCGATCTCCTTGCCTTGGTCTCCCTCCGTCTGTGGCTGCAGGATCATCTGCGGCTCGTCCTGGTTGTCCGCCACTAGGTCGCGTGTCGGCGTGCTGACCATCGTGCTTGAGCTTGCGGGTGGATCGGGTAGATCGGTGATCGCCTGCGCAAGCGCGTGGGAATTTGAGAATGAGGAGCACTTGGATCGAGCCGCGCGCTCGTGAGCGAGTGAGTGAGAAAAACGAGTGTTTGCGCTCTCGTTGGGCACTTCGCAGATGCGGAGGAGTGCGCTCCTCCCACGAAGCCAAAGAGGGGGATGAGCGCACTGAACGCCTTATGAGGTCGAAAAAGGCGCACATGCCAGTATCAGAGTAGGGATGGTCAATCACGCTTTCGTGAGTGACATCATCCTTGCGGGTGTGGAGTGGGAGTGGGACGCATTCGAGGCTGTGCCACTCTATTCGTTGGCAGGTTGCAGCCTCTTCGCGGCGCCAGAGACCGGGCGGTCGAGAGCTCTTTGCTTGCGTTTGTTGAGAGGTTTGAGTTGATCGGATGCGTCTCTCACAAGAGGGCTGATGCAGGTGGCGGCTGGTAATGGCCTAATACTATGACAGCAGCAGCAGCGTCTTTACATGCGGCTAAGGCTAAGGCTCGCACACTTCGAGTCTCTTGGCTGTTGGCTCATGATGTTGGAGCCAAAGTCACAAGCTGCTGATTGGGGAGATGATGCGTGTGTGTGTGTGTGCGTGCGGCCCACTGTGGCAAGAGCGGGGAGGGGACAAAAAATCCATCGGACGGACGAGCGCAAATCATCCTCACCGTCCAAAGAGGGTTCAGCACGGGGCTCAGGTCTGGGATTGTCGGGTCTTGTTGACCGCGCAACAAGGTTGCGACCGACGGACAACAGCATGCACGCAAGCGATCCATCGTCTGATGCTGGCTGCTTTATTGGTGGTGGTGCGGACGCAGACCTCCTGTTTGTTAGCGTCGTCCAACGCGACCAGATCCAGTCCAACGGCCTCAGCCGAAGCTTGGACGCACTCGCGTAGAGTACGGGCTCGTCTGACTGTCGGTCGAGTGAGGGAGTTCTGGTCGCTAAAGCCCACGCGTTGGTTGCGGCTTTTATCTCCAAAACAGACCTGCCACATTGAATGAATGCGTGAATTTGTTGACTGCAATCTGAGATGGCGGTCCATGATAAACCCTCCTCGTCCGTAGGAATGATGATTCAAATTCCAACCCACACAGCTGATTTGCCCGGCGCCACCACCACCACTTTCAAATCCCTATGTTGACGTCACTGCTGGCCGGTCGCAACTTTCGTGGGATACAGGGTGCGGTCAGTGGTGGTGGTGGTTCAGTTGCCGTCTGTTGTTGTTTGGAACGCAAAGGAAGGCAGCTGTGGACCGAGGGCAAGTCATGTGAAGCGATGCTTGCTTGCTTGTGTGGCTTTCCCACTGATTGTCGACTGACTGGCAGACAATCCGACAACAAGAGAACGAGACCAGATTCGTCCACTGCGTTGCGTAATAGTTCAGATGTGCTCATGTGCGCTTTGCTAAGAACACCAACCATGACAGCTCGGATGGGCAGTGTGGGTGGCTGACAACCCTCTATCCGTTTACTTGGCAAGCAAGCAAACAAGTTGCGGGCATCTGTTTACAAGCGACGCTTGCAGATCGGTTGTTTCATGGAAAACGATCCGTTTTGCGCACGCTTCAAATATTTTGTTTGAAGCATGCGCAAAACGGATCTGAAGCGTCGTTCGCATTTCAAAGCAAGCATGGAGGATGAACACGCGCCGCAAGCCAGGCGCATATTGGTTGTGCACCAGCGTCTCTCCATTGCGGAGGCAGCTACTCGTTCAGCTGTATCACGGCAGCTTCAAAGCCGTAGAATGCTTCGGGCTTTGGCCGGTGCAATCATTGATATAGACCGCCTCCCGCAGCACCATCGCCACGAGCTCCAGCGGCAGATTTTAAGCCACGAACTCGCGCGCCGCGCCTCAAAAGATGAGTACTTTGCCGACACGAGCGGCAGTAGTAGCACCTCATGAACCCCCCGTCGCTGCTGCGCAAGCGCCACCCAAAGTGCAAGATCGGCTGGTTCCTGCACACGCTGTTCCCGTCGTCCGAGATGTACCACATGCTCTCCGTGGGCAAGCAGATCCTCGAGGGGCTGTTGGGCACCGACTTGCTGGGCTTCCACACGTACGACTACGCGCGGCACTTCCTCTCGGTCTGTGCGCGGATACCGGGCGCCACGTCGTCGCCCAAGGGCATCGAATTTGAAGACCACTTCTCGTCCGTGAGCGTACTCTCCATTGGCATTGACCCCGAGCACATCTTGGAGAGCGACGCGACGCAGAAGCGAATTAAAGAACTCTGCGTCAAGTTCGCCGGCTTCAAGATCATCATTGGCGTCGACCGCATGGACTACATCAATGGCATCCCGCACCGTATGCTAGCCATGGAGCGCTTCCTGATGGCGTACCCAGAGCGCCGAGAGCGTCGTGCTAATCCAGATCGCGGTGCCGTTGCGCACGGGCGTGCAAGAGTACCAGGAGCTGGCTACGAGCGTGAACGAGCTGGTCGGACGCATT
>JAASGT010000983.1:0-12910 GCA_023334315.1 Globisporangium alternatum | reverse complement strand
GGGTGCTCGGAGAAACCTACTCCGAGGTCGTCAGGTGCGCTAGGTTTACTTAGTGTATCGACCCGAAACAAAAAGCAGAAGGTCGCTTATGTAGTCGTGTTGGTACTGTAGTATCTCATGGTAAGTTGGCAATCTGAGGCGAGGTGCCATTCCACAAATAGCCTTTTCGCTCGGCAAAGAAGTGGTGCGGGCGCGAAGATCGTCTTATTCGCAAAAGATGCCAAGTCTGTGTGGGAGATTGGCCGATGTCATTGGTGCTTTTTACTCGCCCGCCCCAGCGTCTGTCGGGCTGCTGTAAGACACCATGAACGCGTGGAACTTTGACGAGGACAGCAGCAGCGATCGTAGCGCCATCCGGCCGTCCAAGCGCGACTCGGCGGGCGCGTCGTTCCAGGTGAAGAAGCACGCGTTCTTTGCCGAAGACGACAACGACAACTCTTTTTTTCAGTCCAGGGAGCCGCCCAGCTCTCGGCGAAAGCAGTCATCGACTGGGCACAAGGAGCTGGTGCTCTACGATGACGACGACGACTTGGACGATCGCCAGAGAGACGAACGGCAGTCACAGCCACAGCTACAGCAACCTGGTCACAGCATCGAGCGAGGCAACCGCGCAACATGCAACAAAGCGGCTGAGACTGACGCGCCGCATCAGAACAGCCTCAAGAGTGCGAAAGTAGACGAGACGGGGATCCCAGACGTTATTCACACCGTGCTCCGAACCAAAGTATCACAGCCGACCCCGCAGAGTAGCAGCAGATCCACAGCTTCGAGTTCGGCGGATGCACCTTCGGCGTCGTCAGCATCGAACAAGAAGCGCGTCTCGCTCGCAGATCTCTCGCAGGGCACCACGGAGCTGCTTATGCACTATTTCGTGCGCGAGTTCCTGAAGCTCCACGTCCCGGATGATGCAGTCGTGGGGCTCTTTGATAAAGAGCGGGTACGTGTAAATGCGATCTCCTCTGATGCGAAGCTGGCAATTGTCACCTTTCTTCAAGTACATGTCTTTGATAAACGCATGTCCGTCCGCATGTGCTCGCTTTCCATGTAACAACAGCCCACGCACGCGGCGCTTGACGAGAAAGAAGCGAAGAAGCTCTTCGAGCGCATCACTGGAAAGAGAGACGCGTCTGCGAGAAGCAAGAGTGCTTCTTCTTCTTCTGCGGACGAAACGCTGTGGTCGCTCCTTGAGCAGTTCGTGGTCGCGTGGAACGAAACCACTCACAAGCGGAAATGCGAGCGCCCGTCCTCGTCTTCTCGGCGCTCGAGCGGCAGTGGCAGTAGCAGTAGCAGTCGTCCGTCGGAGGTACCGTTCTCCATTGCAGTGGGTTGGACTTGATGTCGACATTGTCTGACCATGTGCTGTGAACTGTCTGTTTCTCGCTAGGCAAAGCCTGAGAGCAGCATAGATGCCGGAGCGAAAAAGAAGACCCAGGAGAAGTCCTCGTCGTCAGCGCGCAAGAAGAAGCCAATGCTCAACGTGATCACGGCTAGTGAAGACCTGGATAACGTTGACGCGCTGAACAATGATGGTGGTGAAGGCGATGACACTGGAGTCGACTACAACCGGCTGAATCATCCGGGCTCCACGCCAAAGCCGCAAGGAGCAGCAGTTGCTGCCTCGATCCTCGGCGACCCAGGCTCGACCCCGAAGGCTCGTATGAGCGACTTGAAGGCGCTTGGGTTCGATGAGGAGGAGCTCAACACGCCAGTTCCAATCGAGAACACCAACGTGTCGTCGTCCAGTGATCTTGAAGCAGACGCTGCTGATCTTTCCAATCTCTCCGAGTATGCGAAGAGGAAGCGCTTCGCCAAGAAGCACTCGAAGCATGTCTTTCTGGGCGAATCTGGGTCGACTCCGACGAAGGAGTACATTTTCTTCCGAGAAACGCCGCCGTCTTTTGTCACTGAGACAGTCGAAGACGCGGTCGACGTGCTCGAGAAGCTAGGGCTGGATCCAGCATTCCACCAAGCTGCCGCGCCGCAGGAGAAATTCGTTGAGCTGCAGAGCAGCGAGGTGTCGAAGTACAAGATCGGCCAGGAGGTGCAGAACCTCGGCGCGCAGCGCAATGTCTCTGGAGTGGTCTCCAAGATCTTTGGCTCCCGGCAGTGTGGATCGAGTGGCCCTGGGACAATCGTGATTGACACGTGTCCTGCTGGTGCTGATGGCGATCTTGGAGCGGTTCCAAGGACGGCAGCTACGCCAACCGTATCAGCTCTCGACAACAACGATGAAGAATTGATGACGGAACTGGCATAACATCAACCGATCAGCACCATATCAACTTCAGGATCAAACCCAGAGGTACAAACATAAAGCTGTCATAAAAATATAGCCAAAACTTTCGCTACAAACATGAAATACCCTCGTAGTCAGTGCTCGGCTCGAAGGTTCTGCCGCTTAGCTTCTGTAGATGAACCCGTTTCGCGTGCCAAGTTTCGGGACCTGGACCGGTTGCGGCCTCGCCGACGATCTCCTCGAGCTTGAGCTACGGACACTTGATGGGTTGCTCGGCGGCGCTTCTTGAATTGGAGAACCCAAGTTTGTGACCGCTCCGGTAAAGCCTCCAGAGTCCGTTGCTGACTCTCTGTCGCGATCATTTACAGTAGATGATGCGTCTGTCTCCTGATGCTGATGCTGCCCTTCGCCATTTCTTGGTGGTGGAGGAGCTGGTACAGGCTCGAACTGAATCTTCTGTAGAGCAGAAGCGGCGGGCATGCATTGCTGCTGTTCTGGAGTAGCATTATTGTTCGCCAGCGTCGAGATCCAGTGGCAGTTGTAGTACTTGGGGTGCCATTGCAAGAAGTAGCCCTCCCAGATGTGCATGATCTGGATGCCAGTCCACGGCCAAATCGGCTTCTCCCACTGCACGTACTCCGGGTTCGTGAAAAATCCTGGGTTCATCAGCACATGCGTCCACACCGAGACGCTGTTTTCGCGGACGTTGTTCACATCGCGCTGAAGTCTGGAGTCGTACAGGAACGTGCCATACAGCCCCGACGTCAGTGAGTTCGCCACGTGCAGCAGGAAACGCTCGTTGAATTCGAACGCATACGGAAACTGGCGCTGGATCTGCCACACTGCGTCCAGGAATTGCAGCATCACAGGGGAGCTCTTGTTTCGCTGCGGGTCTTTGTTTCGGTCACCGCCCAATCGCTCTGCAAACTTGTGACCAAACGCGCACCAGTCTTTCTCCACCAGCACAGCAAAGCCACGAATCGTGCGGTAGTACGGATCAATCATGATCTGAGCTAACGCAGTCAACTGCGATGTGCGATCCCAGCCGTCGCTGCAGTGCACAAGAACCGACGATCCTTCCAATTCCAGCACGCGCGCAATCTTCATCGCTCCATCGAGAACCAGGCGCAAGTGGTTGAGCCAGCGCGTCGATTCCACTCTCAGCAGCCAGTTCTTGTCGTTGTCATCGATGGCACCGGGAAGCAGCAGTTTCACTAGCGACACAAACGACGACTGCATTCGGTACATGTTTGCGATGTTCAGGTGATGAACGACTGCGCCAGGGTAATCTTGCGGAGTCTCAACTCCTCCTTTGCCCATCAACCGATTTCCAGTCGATGCCTTGAGTTTGCGGGCATCAAAGATGTAGATCGGTCGGGAGGAAGCGGACGAAATCGACTGGTTCCTGATGATGTCAGGCAAGCGGCGATAGACTCCAACCAAAAGCTGGTCAGACACGCTGGAGCTTCCAGAGAGCAGGTTACCGAGAAGCGGTTGGCTCGAGCGGGTCAACACGCATCGATTTCGTCGGTGGTAGTACGTGATCACGGGCAGACGGTTCTTGGAGCGGAATTCCGTCACTTTCGTCAATGTGGCGGACGTCATCGATGCGGGCAACAGGATCTTCGACGGGTAGGTTTTGCAAATGTTCCCTCTCGCATTCTGATAGAACTGTAGCAAGCAAAGACAAGTCAGTCTGTGAATAATGACTACAGCACCAGTGCAGCAGTACGCCAGTTCACTTACCTTGAAGAACGGTTGCACGGTTGGGTCTCCACCAATTTGGCGCTTGAACTCACGCTCATCGGCAAACAGGTTCCAACCATTCACATCAGGGGACGCACATTCAAGCGAATAGGAAAACGCGAACGAGCCACTTAGCTCAAGGGTTGTCGTTTCTAGGGGTGAGCCGGGTCGGAGAACAGGAGATGGAGCAGTCGCTGGACCGATGAAATTTCGAGTAGACGCCACGTCATCTTTTCCTTCGGTGCTACCGCTCATTTCGGTCGCGTCGTCTCTGATGCCGCTCCCATTTATCGTGATACCCAAAGACAAATGGGTGGGAGGTGAGCTGTTTGTCAACAGCATCGCATCGGGAGATCCTCTCTCGACTGTCTTGATTCTTTGAGACTCGTCTGCCATCTTGCTGATCACCGAGAGAAGTAGCTGCGAGCGCTCATCGGACACATGAGGAGGGCCCTCGAGCTGGACTCTCATCACGCGGATATCTTTGCAGTTCAGAACGACAATAGATGGCAGCCCTGTCGAGTACGTTCGCGATGACTTGGATCGCCGACCACCCGGGTACAGGATTTGCACGTACGTGATCGCGAACAGAGGAATGTAAGGAGCGGCGCCTTGCAGAGCCGTGCGAAATGGAACGTAGCATTGCTCCGACGGGACAAATAGCACTCTGAAGTTCGTCACCACGATCAAGCCGCGAATGCGGCCCCACGTGTGAGACACCTCGTTGTTATCTCCAACTGGTCCAATCAGGAGAGTTGACGGGAACTCGGTTCCTTTCACCACGGCTTCACCAGAGAAAAGCTGGAACTTGTATCCAGTATCTGCACCAGCACTCTCCGTTGTCACGTTGATGCTTGAAATTTCGCCATGTACAAATGCATCTGTCAAGCTTGCTGCATCATCCAAAGACGAAGACTCTTGTAGGACCGACGGATCGAACTGGGGAGATGAAGGCGCTGACGCACCGATTGACGCCTGGCGCATAGCATGCAGACTCGTTGACCGGCAATTCTCAACGGCTCGCTTGAATTCATCTCGCTCTTCTTCGTTGGCAAATTGTAGCTCGTGCGTTTGATTACCTTGAACTCCGCTGTGGACAACAAGTCGAGCAGTTCTTGAGGACGACCCGACAGTCAGGTGCTGGACAGCATCGCAGTGGAATGACCAGAACCGATGCATAAATACGGACTTCACGCGCACGATACCCTGGCTGCAGTCGAGCTCGAGACTGTACCGGTCCAGCACGGGATTTGCTTTCCCGAAACCCAGTGTTCGTCGCAAACTTTGGCTGTCGTTTCCTCCAGTCTTGTAGACTGCAAACCGGAGCACTGTTGCAGGAAGGTCGGCATTGTTCTTCTGGCTGTTGTCTGAGGCATCCGCTCTTGCCCGGGAGTCCACAATATCGCTATCATCGAAGCATTTCGGTCGCGGCAGACCAGTTTTTTCAGTCACCTTCCCAGAACGAGAAGAAGATGTGTCGCTTGCATCATCGTTTCCAGCAGCCACCAGCGAGGTGGTTGACGAACTTGGCGAGATGGAGTTTAGATTTGTGAAGTCAAAACTTGCAGATCGCGAAAACTTGGACTTCTTGGAAGTTTTGCATCGGTGGCGACGCTCGAGTGAATTGCCGTCATCTTTGCTTTCCTTGACTTCAACGGAGTCCTGGGTCAGCACAGGCTTGACAACCGACGCCAGCACTGGTTCCATCTGGAAAATGTCTACTTCACCCGTTTTCTCCGCTTCCAGTGAAACACCATCCTGGTGCTTTTCAGATCCAGCGACTGCTTTTTCTCCTTCCTTGTCGTTGATTCCGTCGCAGCCCTTCTCTTCGCTTCCGTTCTGGAGCTGTTCGCCCTCAAGTGACGGTGACGCCACATGGGACGAGTTAAAGCTTCGCGTCACTTGTCGACGGCGTGTATCTTGATCACCACTCTCGTCGTCTGCAGAAACCAGGTCACCGTCGGTCTTTGTTTTTTTTCTCGGCAAGCGATCACCGACATGCATTGCACGTAGGTGGCCACTGAACCAAGGCTTCGAGACGCTCTTTTGCGGTGCAACAACGGATATGGAATGTCGACTCTGTCGACGCCGCAGCTTCGGAGGTTCTTCGTCTTCGTCATTTGTCTCGGAAACGATCAATGGAGACGATGGAGTCAGCACCGGCGATCTCTCTCCGATAGTTATACTGCTCCGTCTTGTGACGATAGAGATCTCCTGCTCCTTGGGGGTCTTGGAGAGCTCCATCACATCGAAATACCGCTCAAGAGCTTTCTGAAACCAAGCGCAGCACAGCTCACACACGCGCACGGCTTCGTCTTTGTATCCGAAACACGTCGGTAAGACTTGACGCCGTGATACACACTTCACGCAGAACGAATAGCCACACGAGGTACCTAGCAACGGGAGACGGACACAGACGTAACACCGGTTAGCAAACTCAGAGCCAAGAGATACGTTCAAGCAGCACAAGCGAGAATGAACTTACAGTTCTTGCTGCGGTGGAACGCGTTAAACGACTTGCTGCAGTTCCCACAGTGCGAGTTGCTAATTGCGTGAGCCCTCACTCTTGGCACGCCCGCCTTCTTTGCACTGGTACTACTGCCGCCAGACACAGCGGTGGAGTTTCTTTGTTGTAGGTTGATTTCCCCAATTGGAATGGGCGAGCTCCGCTCTGGATCCTCGTTCTCATCCATTTGTTCGCCGGCTTTGACCAGCATTTTTACCTTCAACTGCTCCACGATCGCTTGCGCGATCTCCAGCGCCGCTGCAATCGCTTCAAGGTCGTCTTCAACGTCGGTGCGAGCGAGCAGTTCTTCTTCGAAGTCGCCTCTCTCGTCGTCGTTAGTCGCGATCTTCTTGTTATTCGCATGCGCATCTACGTCGTCGCCATCGTCGTCCACGTCGTCTGCGACATCGTCGTCATCGTCGTCGTTCTCCTCTTCAAGCCGCTCCGCGTCTTCATCTTCGTCACCTGCTTGATGTTCAGCACCTGTCGCCGCATCCACTGCGTCCGCATTCGGTTCAGTGACAGCAGTAGTATCGGGTTCAGTCGCGTCATCTTCGACCAGCAAAGCCGAGGACGCGCACGCGCGCACCAGCAGAAGTGTCATCCGCGCGGGGTCCTTGAGCGTGTCCACTCCGGCGTTCAGCGTCAGCAGAAGGTCACCACCACGAGAGTCGACGCCGGCATCGCTACGCTTGCGGCCGTTCAAGCGCCGCATGGACGACGTCGTCTTGGAGCGGCTGCCGCGGCGCAGCATCGTCACCGCCGTCCTGGAGTGTGGGCGTTGAGCAAAGCGCGCGCGGGCTTTCCCTTTCCGTTTGGTTTGTCCCGTGAAAGTGATGGTCAAATTTTCCTTCCCCCCTTTCGCTTTTCTTGATTAATCCTCGTACTTTAGCGAGCGATCAGTGTTATCTTTCGTCAATCAGACAGGGGCTACTATTGCGAGCGACTGCGTCGTTTCACGCACACAGGCATCTGATTGACAATCAATCAGCCACACCGAGAAAATGAGGAAGAGCTCCTTCAACGAGCCGAGTGATAATGGTGCGGAAGAAGACGAGGACGAGGTGGAGCAGCGCCGGCGCGAGTATCTGCGTCGCCACCGCGAGATGCTGCTCCAGAAGCAGCGCCTGGAAACGGTGCCTTCTCTCCTCCCGCTTTGTTGCTTTCTCTCTTGCGCTTGACTCACAGGACTGTTGTCTAACATGTCTTGATCCAACGGCTATGCGCGCAGGAGCGACGGCTGCAAGAACAGGAGCGTGACAAAGCAGAGATCAAGAAACGACTCGAAGACGTGCAGTCCGCAAAGCAGAAAGAGGCTCTGGCAGCTCAACAGACAGCAGCGCATCCGCTCAGATCCTTAGCGAAAGAGCAGACAGCGCAATCGACGCGCTTGCCGGGTATCTATGCGCGCATCGACGAGCTCAACGCAGATGCGCTGCGCTTGGTCGCTGAGCAGCAGCCGCTGCGAGACATGGCGGCACTCAACACGCGCGGCAAGTACCACGCCCGGTACATGAAGCACCCGTACCCAATCGCAGGCTCCCAGCTCAAGATCGAGAAAGAACGCGAGCTCTGCATCGCAGCCAAGAAGAAGCTGCTACTAAACAACACGCTTTCATCAACTGACTCACACGACACGCTCAGCTTTGCAACCAAAGCCAAATCGACAGTTATGAAGAAAAGTTTGAGCCTCGGTGGTGATTTCGGCACGACTGCGTACCGGAAGCTGGACTTTTACGTAGACAAGATGACCCAAGTGCTGAAAACCGAGGAACTGAGCGTGAGCCAAGCCCACGTCGACCGTCAGATTCGCTTCGTTGACGTGCAGCATGAGGAAGGACTGCGGCAGTTCTGGACGTTCTTCCACGCATCCCATAAACGGTATGCATTTCCATGAAACCAAGTGCCTGTAGCGGTGTGCTCACTGTGCGTGTGTGTTGCTGCAGCGAAGTCGTCGCGTGGCTCAATGCACACTCGTTCGTGGACGTGAACGTCCCGGTGCGTCTTGTCGTTGCTGCAAAGAAGGGCGACCCGTCATCTGGGTCGTCACTCCGCGTTGTGCCGGACAGAGAGCTCGGCTTGACGCCTCTGATGGCGGCGTGCAAGTGCCAATGTGTGGAGATGGTCATGGAGCTCTTCGAGCAGGGCGCTGTCGTCCATCTAGCGACTGCAAATGGCGACACAGCTTTGCATTTCCTCTGGCGCGAATGGCTGTCACCGTCTACCACTACAGCTATCTCCAGTAATAGCGTGAAAGGCATTGCAGTGCTGGCAGTGAGAGCGAAGAGCACGTTCGCCATCCTGACCGCCCTGATAGCACACAATATCGACGTCAACGCGCAGGTTCGAACCTCGCTTTGCATAGATAATGAAGTTCAGTTGGCTTACCAGTTGCTTTGCGTGGTAGAACGACTTTGGCGAGACAGCGCTGCAGGTCTGCGCCAGGTTTGGGCTCGAGGACTGCGCGAAGCTGCTCTTAGCACACGGTGCCGACGCATTTGCGAAGGATCGACACGGCAAGAGCGCCGTTGCGTACGCGAAGGAGACGAACCACAACAATCTGCACCGCATTCTGCTCAACCACGACGTCATTGAGCGCACGCGGGTGCGAGAGACCGAGAGGAAAGGCTGCGAGGCACTGCTGAAGCAAGGTCGAGGCGCGTTGACTGCAAAGTGGTCCCAGTCTCGTACGTGTGCCTGCTTGCTGAGGTTCTGCTTTGTGCTTGTAATATGCGACGAACATCTGACTGGAACTGTTGCTGTCGCTATGGTGGCGTAGCTGAGAAGCTCTTCGCGCGGCTGCTTGTGGAGGACCAGCGGGTGGGCCACCTGCGCAACCAGTTCGTGAACCAGAAGGGCCAAGTGATCGTCTGCAACGACGACGACGAGTGAACCAGACAGACGGTCATGAACGTATTAAAACCGGTAGGCTTGCTGGTAGATATCATCATAGAGGGCTTTATTTATTCGTTGTCTACGCGAGGCGTTCCATTACAAGGCGCAATGAAAAACGCCTTCAAGGGATACATGCGTTGGTGTGTGTGTGCGATTTACTTCTTTGATGCGGCCTCGCGGGACGCCTGCTCTCGCATCGCGGCGGCGCTTCGCTCCTGGAAGTGCTCGAGGTTGCTGTTCATAGCTTCAAACGCGGATTCTATGTGTGCCTCGTCACCGGTCTTGAGCGCCTGCTTGAACTTGTCGGCCTGTGGCGGACAAATGATCTGACCCATGCAGAGCTGCAGCATCGTGGCGGCCTGCGAGCAGTCCACCTCGCTCTGGCACGTCTTCACGTCGACGAAGCAGTTCGTGCATGACTCCTTGATCTTCGCGAACGTCTGCTCCACCTCCTGCACAGTGAGCGTCTCGATGACCTCCTTCTCCTGCGCCTTCTCGACCAGCGCGCTGCGGGCCGCGATGTCCGGCTCCTGCATGCCCTTCATGACCCCGAGCACTGGGAATCGCACGCGGTCGACGAGGTCAGTGAGCGAATCCACCGCTGGACGCGCGTACATGGAGATCGACTTGACGCTCGTAGCAGAGTGCAGCTCCGGCACTTTGTCCTCTGCGGTCTTCTCGTCGTCAAAGTAGTAGTCGATCACGTAGCGCACCTTCGTGTCGTCGCTGCGCTGAATGGTCCAGTCGTGGCGATCGAACGGCTTGCCAAAGCCCAGCAGGTTCTTCACCCACGCGATCGGCGTGAGGTCATCCGGGCGGCCGCAGAACTTGAGCAGCTTCGGGTCCGACTCCGGATGGCACACCTTCTCGTAGTGCTCCACCTGCGCCCACGCGCGCTCGTTCATGTTGTTGTGAATAGACACGATCGCGGGCAGATCGGCCTCGTGGACGTCTTCACCCTTACCCTTGCGCTTGAGCGCGTTAAAGAACATCTGCTCGGACGGGTACAGCCACGTGCCTTCGGTGCCGCCCTTCGGGATCGTCGACTGCACGCGCTCCTGCGGCAGCGGGTAGCGCTGCTCGTCGTTCGGCTCCTGGTTCGGGTTGTACGGCATCATGTTCGTCGGGTCGATGCGCTGGCCGTACACGTTGTAGATCTCCTTCTCGGCGCTGCTGCCATCCTTCTTGTCGTGCTTGACTGGGCAGCCGCCACCGAGCACGTCGGCCACAGGCTTCGTCTTGTTCTGGTCGTGCTTGACGGGGCAGCCTTCAGGCGCTGGTGCTGCTGCTGGCGCCGCTGCGGCTGCGCGCTCATCGTGCGGCACTGGACAGCCGCCGGTGGCTGGCTTGGCGGCCGCGGGCGTGCTGTTCTGGTTGCCCATGCTGCTGCTGCTGAGTGCTGGACGCTCGTCGATCTGCTCGAGTGGCTTGACTGTTTGTGGTGCTCGGATCCGCTCGCTTGGCTCACCCAACAAGATAACGAGAGAGAACCGCTGGAATTTGGTTTGGGGTTTCACGATGACAAGCCTGGGCCGTTATTCGCGGTTCAGAAGTGGACCGCGGTTACAATTTTGTGTTTTGTTGACAGTCGATACTTAAGCGAGTCTTGGTGTCACATTTGGCTGGTGTGAATGTACCAATTGTTAAACCTTGCAAAACCCACCACATACAAAGATCAACATGCGGATTTACATTTCGAGCCATAGTATGCGCGGGACATTAGAGGAGGAATTGATTGGGTGGGGGCTGTTGAGCGCTGCTGGTGGCGAGCCACGAGCGGATGTGAGCATGGCGCCGATCATTGTCCTTGTTGTCTCCTGAGGTAAGAAAGCGCGCGCGAATAATGATGCATGGGGCTGGCTGTGGAGGCCAAGCAGGTGCTTGAAGCAGCGGTGTATACCATGCGGACGACAGCGCCTGCAAATGTGCGAGCTACCCGATATGGGTAGCACTGGCTAGCCCAGCAGCTCCGCCACCCCACGGCATGCAATAGCAATACCTCGATTGACCACGATCACGTATTAACATGTGTGTGCCTCTGTTTGCGATGTGTCCATTTGCAGCCTAGTCAATAAACATGAAGCTCAACATTGCTAACCCAGCCACTGCTGCGCAGAAGGTGTTGGACATCGATGATGAATTGAAGCTCCGCGCGTTCTACGAGAAGCGTATCTCCCAGGAGGTGGAAGGTGACGTCCTTGGCGATGAGTTCAAGGGCTTCGTCTTCCGCATCTCGGGCGGTAACGACAAGCAGGGTTTCCCAATGAAGCAGGGTGTCCTCTCCAACGGCCGCGCCCGTCTTCTCCTCTCGAAGGGCAAGAACTGCTACCGCCCACGCCGAAAGGGTGAGCGCAAGCGCAAGTCGGTCCGTGGTTGCATCGTCGGCCCAGACCTCTCGGTGCTCAACCTCGTCGTCGTCAAGGCTGGCGACAGCGAAGTGCCAGGCCTCACGGACGTGCAGATCCCACGTCGTCTCGGACCTAAGCGTGCGTCGAACATCCGCAAGTTGTTCAACTTGACCAAGGAGGACGACGTCCGCAAGTACGTTGTGCGCCGCAAGTTCGACTCGAAGACCGGCAAGAAGAACGACAAGGCCCCGAAGATCCAGCGTCTCGTGACCCCTCGCACCCTTCACCACAAGCGTGAGATTGAGCTGAAGAAGCTCAACCAGCGCGAGAAGGTCACCCGCGAGGCCGCCGAGTACAACCGCCTCCACGCCCAGGTTCGTTTTCTTGCTGCTGTCGAGCTATCAACCTGTGTAACCCTGTCGAGTGAGATGCTAACTCTATGATTTTGTATTTGGCTTTGCCCCTGCTCCTTATTCGCCTTATGGCACTGCAGCGCGTTAAGGAGCAGAAGGAACGTCGTGCCAGTGAAGTCGCGAAGCGTCGCTCGAGCCGCAAGAGCTCGGTCAAGGCGTAAGCAGGAACTCTCTGAGTCACCACCGACCGTCTCCCTCATGGTTCGCTTCCGACAGCGTTCTCCCGGCGCGGGTTGTTCCCCGCCGGTGAGAATACTCGGACCTCCCGTTTCGGCCGCGAGCTCTTTTGTAGTGGAAGAGCACGCGCTGAAACTAGGTTTAACAAAATAACAGGACAATGCAATTCACCGCACCTTAATTCTCCCGTAGCCCTCCGTTCATTGTCAATACCTTCAGTTGTTTCTAGCCTCTGGTCTCATTGGTACCGATGACATCCGCCAGATACTGTAGGTAGGGTGGCCACGTCACAGATTTGTCGCCAGGTACAAGTCGAGGGATCTCGTAAATTTTTCTGTCACCTTGGTCAGGGCGCCTGCGTTTCATTCAATAACCGCACGAGATACCAACTTTACACGGTTTTACGATAAGTTGTGTACTTTTTTGAAAAACATGGTCAAAGTTTGTTCACATTGATGCACAAAATTGGTAAGATAGCTAACATTGGTATCTTAGTGAACAGCATCACAAGATGCCCAAGTGCGTCTCCTAAACAAGATGTTCGGCACTCACCGCGCGATCTACAACAAGCTCGTCGAGGTATCGCGAG
>JAASGT010000982.1:0-12914 GCA_023334315.1 Globisporangium alternatum | reverse complement strand
TGTGCTGGCAGAAAATGCTCCCCCTCCACATACAATCCCTCTCTAAAACGATAAAATCACTTCGCACACAGCGAATCGTGCATTAAACCGGTTCAAAACTCATCTGCCAATCAAATTGCATAAAATCGAAATATCCAGATTTTATTGGATAATAATCAGCATCGTGCACTGAAGTGATACCGTGCACAAAACTGGTCGTTTACCTTAGAGTTCTTTAGCACTACCGTATAGTATTTGTCATTTGTCGCTACCAAAATTCCCAAACCCTTACGAGTGCCACCCAGCTGCCATCTCGTAGTTTACACCTCATTAAAATTACCGTATTATATTCAGGTAACGCTAATTGGAAAAAGGCACTGAAATTATTACCAATCAGATTACATACGAGTATGGTTTTGGATGTGCCGACCAAGTTGAAAGCACTTATAGAACCTTCGAATCGAAACTGTTAGTCTTGAGGTTACCTCCGCCTACTGACAGGTGGTCACTTGGGTAAGGTCGACTGTAGTTTCGAGTGACCTTGTGAATATAGGGGTGAAAAGGCAGGGTACTGCTGTTCCCTGCATTTTTATTACGAATGCTTTCTACACGTAACACTCGGTCATTTCTATTTGCGCCTCTTCATCTTCAGGCTCTAAACCGTCTTCAACGTCCTCGTCACTTGCTTCTCCGCAAGATACGTCGTCATCCGACTCAACACAGTCGAAGCTAGTGTCTATGAGGTGCAAACTCTCTAGCACTTCTACAACATTATATATATCTATCTGTTTCGCTGCATTTCCTCTGCGATCAACTGGAAATTTGGCACGCACAAACCCATTCTGGATTGTTTCTTTTGGTAGGGCGCTCCACGCATCAGCGACCCATTCAACGACTTGCTCTCTTGTCGGCGGCTTGTACACGAACGCGCTGGAGTCGGATTCCACAGACGCGCTGATGTGATCGATCCACGCTCTTCGAAGACGACTCTTGAACGGCTGATTCCATGAGATGTCGGCCGGTTGGCAGACGTAGGTGAACTTGGGCGGGACGCGCTCCAAAATCACGCCCAACGAGGTCGCCAGCTCCGTGACTTCTCGGGTCCAATGGCCCGAGAAGTCATCCCACAATAGCAGAATGGGATCGTCCTTGCCGTCACGAGAGCCGAAATGGTAGTTGAGGAACGCAAGCGACAGTCGCGAATTCCACCAAGCTGTTCTGTTTCCGTAGAGCTGCATCCCCGTTGCGTCTTGTACGGGTTTGATCTTCTTCCACATTGCTTTGCCGAACCCGTGTCGTTCTGCATCGTTCTCGGCCGCTTGTACTGGGCTCTTTGATGCCGTGGTGTGGACGACAACAAACGGCGGGTATTTACCTCCCTCACTGTCACCGAGTAGCATCGCCGTCAATCGCTCTTTGTCTTTGCCGCCACTCCTCACCCACACGGTCTTCTGCCCCTTGTCGTTCACGGTCACCTTTGGTACGTATTCGAAGAAGACGCCAGTTTGATCGGCGTTGTAGATTCTGTCGATGCCGTGAGTGACCAAGAGCTCCAGCACCCTCGACGCAAACGCTCGCACAACTTCGTTCACCTCCTCTGGCGTCGTTTGGCCGTGTCGCGTTCTTGATTGCATAGAGAGACGGTTGCGCTGAAGGAAGCCCTGTTGCCAGCACGGCGACGCTGCGAACGACATCTCTGGGAGGTTCAGCGACTTGGCGATGCTGTGGGCCTTCTGCGTCAGCATCCTCGTCGACACAGGAACTCCATCTTTGCGAAGCAGGTTGATCCATGTCACGAGAGTCTTCTCACCGTCATTACCGAGGGTCAGGCCATGGCCTGCGCGCGCTATCCGTGTCATGTTGCGCGTCCTGAAGCTCGTGCATTGTGCTTCAATCGTGCTTCTGTTGCGTGCCCACCGCTGGATCGATCGCGCTTTTGACCTTTGGAACTGTGGTGCAAGTTGCGGGTAGTGCTTTGCGATTGTCATACTCATGCTGCCGGTGTAGGCGTAGAAGTTGATGATGTCCAGCTGGTGCTGGAATGTAGTTGCTGTGCGCTTGTACTTCTTCTCCTTCCTCCCCTCTCCATCCACGCGCGTTCTTCCTTTCATTTGTGAGAATGAAGGAGGGGGAATTTTACGAGCCGTTTGTTTTCAGCCCAAAAAGTCCAGTTCTATAGCTCGCTGTGTGATTGGTGGAGATAGGGCGACAACTGACATAAGGCGACAACTGACAAATACTATACGGTATGTGAACGAAATCTCACGCACGAATATGACAATTGGACAACGTCCCCATTTTTACGTTTCGGGACGGGGACAGAATTTACTTTAGCATTTCGTTCCCGGTTCTGAGCACCAGTCGCTTTTGTCATTCTCACTCCTCGAAACAACAAAACAGACGGCAGCATGGAGGAGGTCGAGCGCGGAGAAGACACGGGCGATCGCGAAGGAGACGCGGGCGAGCACGGAGCAGAAGCGAAAGAGGTCAAGAAGCGCAGTAGGTTTCACGATGAGGAGGATGTCGCCTTGATGCAGAAAATCTGCCGCGTCCGACCTTTTGCCGAGCCGCGTGGAGCAGTCGGGCCTCCGTGGGAACGCGTCGCGAACGGTATCAACAGCTAGCTCAGAAGCTTTTTACGGTGCGTGCATGTAGCGAGCACCTGCCTACGCTGTTGCGCTGGTATGAACAGTTCGATCGTGAGAGCAAGGTCGCGAGCGGCATCTCGGAAGAGCATACCGAAAAGCTCGACCTGTTGGAGGAAATCAATACACTGCTTGAGGAAAGCGCGCTCGCTCGACAGAAGCAGCAACAGAAAGCGAGCGACGCCGCAGAGAAGCTGAATAGTGCGGGAGCCATTGCCATGCAGCAAGCCGAGAAGAGGTGAGCATAAAGGGTCGGCCACATGTGGAATTGGATTTTCAGATACTAACACTGTGTGTATTTATGAACAGAATGTCCGAGCGCATGGCTGAGTCCCAGTCGTCTGGAGCGACGCCAACAAAAAGAGCACGAGCCGCAGGCAACAACCAAGAGCCAGCCATCGACACGTTATGGCACGAGGACAAGAAAATGCACGAAGACGCGATGGAGATGAGACGACTGGAAGCGCGCGTGCGTGAACAAGAAATCGCCTTGCGCCAGGCGGAGGCAGACGCAAAGAAAGAAGAGCTTCGTCAGCGCCAGAACGAATTAGCAGAGCTACGTGAGTCAAGAGAGCAGCAATTCGCGCTGATTCAGCAGATGGTAGCTTTGTTGGCGAGCTCTATTAAGAAACAGTAGTTATCTACACTTCGAATCCTAGATATTCTTCTAATGAAGGTGGCTGCAGTCCAAAATAAACACTGTTTGTGTTCTGACGGCGTGCGCAAGTGACACAGTTCGTTAATAAGACCGCAGCCTTGTACACCTTTCCTACTGGTACAGTACCAAGCACCATTTTGCGCTTGAAGTCTGCCATGGCCCAGAGCTGCGCAACCTGGCCATACGACCACTCGACACTTATTCAGACCTTTCTCATAGATCGATTGACTGCAAGTTGAGCAGGCGAGATACTTGCCCCTCTGAACGGCGACGCGAGAATGTTGGAGCGACCGTACGCAGGATCGCCATATATAAGCGCGCCGTTGAACCGAGCGTCACTTGCTATTCGCTCCTCCAGCTCCGATAGCCGAAAGAGCGTGATGTCGTGCCTCCTTCCTTCCACTGGGCCGAACAAATGCGCGACGATGCCGTCAGGCGTGACGACCGACTGGAACTTGATGGTGTGTTTGCGCTTGTGCCCATTGTACATCGCTCGCTGTTGAAGCCCGTCGGTCGGTCGGCACGTCGCGCGAACTGTGCCGTCGATAAACCACCACACTCTGTCTACTACGCCTCCTATCCGCTCTATAGCAGCCACATACTCACTTAAACTAGAGCTAATCCGGACGAGATCTCCATCTAGCAAATGCGCGAACTGGCATACGATGTGATCAAGCACATAATAAAATATATTGCTCAGTCCGGATGGAGATCTACCGAATATCCTACCCAAGCTAACCAGACGGCTAGGACAAGCTAGTCGATACAAAAATATACAGAGCCTCTACACCTAACGCGCATGTTTTCTCCTTCGTATGCAGAACATGTGGCAAGTGCAGGCAAAGTGCCAGTCGGAACAGGCTTGCCTTGTCGAACCGGAAGTCGTGCCTGCAATCAGCATCGCTCATCGTCGAGAGAGAGAAGCGCTTGCGTGGCGTGCGCGCTCGCTGTTTGCGCCTCTAGTGCTCGAGTAGA
Source organism: Globisporangium alternatum (assembly GCA_023334315.1). Taxonomy (NCBI): domain Eukaryota; phylum Oomycota; class Peronosporomycetes; order Pythiales; family Pythiaceae; genus Globisporangium; species Globisporangium alternatum. The sequence goes on along the minus strand of JAASGT010000982.1, from coordinate 8,657 downwards.
CGACGAAGTTCGCGGCTCCATGCCAGACTGCCTCGGCGCACAGCACCAAAGTACATCTTGACGAGCGCTCGAACGCGCATCGAGCTGGTCACTGTCATGAGTGTCGTCTTGTGCTGTGCGGCTTGCGAGTGGATTGCAAAATGAATGGTCTGAGTGTCGTGCTTGCTGGGAAGCTCCCCTCCAGCTCTTTTGTGGTTGACAGCACAAAAAGTCTGGCCAGAATTCGTTTGCTACGAAACGAAAACGCTCTAAAACTGATGACCTGATCTGATCGCTCAGATCCTTTTCAGAAATTATCATTTGTTTTCGTGTTTTGGGTATCGTGAACGATTTGCTAAAGAACTCTAGTATGAGTTGTTATCTCCCTCCTCGCACCCAAAATCGCACAAGTTCAAAGAAGTCCTACTTCTAACAGTTGTAAAAAGGTATCTGGTGTGGATCACATCAATCTACTTGTAATTTGCATTCTTGAAGGCAACCACAACATTTTCCTCTTCAATTGCATAAGTTTACGTACGGTATGGCCTCTGCTTCGATGACGCAAAGGAAACCAAGAGGCAAGATTCGAGAGAACGAACGAAAAAGAGAATGAAACTCGTGGCTCCGGCCGTGCTCGCTGCTGCGACGCTCGCGTCTGTGGCCTTCGCGTTCACGCAGCGCAGGCACAAGCAGCAGCGCGCGTACACAGAGCTCATGACGGGACTCGCACAGCCGCAGCGGTACCGCAACGCGCCGATCGTGGTGGTCGTGGACGTTGGGAGCTCCTCGATCCGCGCGAGCTGCTTCGCGATGGTGCACCGCGACGGCAATGCCGTCGAGTGGGTGCTGCTCAACGGCTCGCTGCAGCAGGTACAAAACATGGACTGCATCGACGTGAATGGCGAGGCTGACATCCACCAGATCGCCACCAAGGTCGAGAGCGTCGTCGACGGCGCGCTGCGCTTTCTGCGCGCGACGCAGCTGACGAGCAAGATCGTTGGCGTCGGCTTCAGCACCTTCGCCATGAACATCCTGGGCATCAATGAGAAGGTGTGTCTCTGTATGCAGCACGCACACAGGAGGCAAATCATGTGTGTGCTGCATGCTGATACTGATACCCGTGAGACGTCTGTGGTTGTTGTTGTAATGTATAGGGCGAATCGGTCACGCCAGTGTACACGGTATGGCTCCCTCCTGTCTGGTTGCATCACGTCAGGTACTTATAGCAACTCACTGCAAGCTGCATCGCTTGTTTGTATGATGATGACAGTACGCAGGTCGCCGTCCGTCGACGGCAGCGCACGCGCGAAGGCTTCGCGCGCTGCTCACCACGCGAGGATCGCTCGCAGAGTTCCACGACCGCACAGGTACTTAACGTTTAGCAGCACGGGTTGATACTTCAGTACTAGCGACACTTTAGTATCAACAGCACTAACTGACCTAAACACACACAATGTCCTAGGCACGATGATCCACCCGGCGTACGCGCCAGCCGAGTTCCTGCGGTTGCACAACGAGGAGCGCGCGACCGTCGAGCGCGTGTACAAGTGGCAGAGCATCTCGGGCTTTCTGATCGGCAAGTGGACGCGCGCGGCTGAGAAGAACAAGGGTTGCGTGCCCATGAGCTTCTCCGAGGCGTCCTGGACGGGGCTCTTCGACTTCCGCCACTGGCAGTGGGACCGCGCGCTGCTCGAGATCGTGCACATGGACGCGCTCAAGATGCCGCCACTCGCGGACTCGTCCACACCGTTCCTCGGGCTCAGACCGGCGTTTGCGCGCCAGTGGCCCGAGCTGAGCTCCGTGCCGTTCTTCCTGGGCATTGGCGACGGAGCTGCCGCCAACATTGGCTCCAAGTGCATCGACAGCTCGTATGTTCGTGGTTAATGGTTGTATGGGCTTCTCTATTGCTTGTACGACTGACTGTGTGTGGCTTTTTGGTACCAGACGCATCGCTGTGACGATCGGGACGAGCGCCGCGATCCGTATCGTGGTGGACTCGTCGGCCATGCGCGGCGCCAAAGTGCCCAAGGGCCTCTGGTGCTACCGTATCGGCCGCGACCACGTGCTGCTCGGCGGTGCGCTCAACGACGGCGGCTCCGTCTACCAGTTCTTTAAAAGGACGCTGCGCATCTCGGACGAAGGTGAGTGAGGAGCTCATTGATTTTAAACATGACTGGCTGGCTCTAGGTGTTTACTGGTGAATGTTGACACTGTGTGATGTCTCTTTGTGTTACAAAGACCTGAGCGAGAAGCTCCAGCGCGTGCGGCCCAACAGCCACGGCGTGAGCGTTCTCCCGTTTCTCAGCGGCGAGCGTACGCCCGGCTGGGTCGAGGACGCCACGTGCGCGATCAGCGGCATCACGAAATGGACAACGCCCGTTGAGATCCTCCACGCGGCGCTCGAGTCCGTGGCGCTGCGCATCAGCCTCGTCTTTTCACTACTTGGTGCGTTAGTTGTTTTGTGTGTGCGCTGGTATTGACTGCAGTATCAGGAGCTTCTTTTGCGTGGTGCTGATACTTAAGTATCATGGAGTGCTAACCAACCATGTTGCTGATACTGAAACGATACGTCAAAACTAGCGACCCACGCTGACCCGAACGCCGTGGTGGTGGCAAGCGGCACGGCGCTCACGGCCTCGCACGTCTGGCGCCAGATGCTCGCGGACGCCATGGGCAAGGAGCTGATCCTCGAGACTGACACCAAAGAGACGACTTCCCGTGGCATCGCCGTCTTCCTGGGCACGTACCTGGGGCTGCACTCGCTGCAGGACGCGGCCGAGTTCCCTTCGAAGGACAATCAGAGCAACCAGTTGGTGGTATCCACGCCGGACGTCGCAGCGCACGCCGCGTACCTGGAGGCGCGTCACGAGCAGGAGTTCCTCTACCGGAAGCTCTACGTCTATGAGTAATGGCTGACAACCCAGCAACAGATCAACGGCTCTGTCTGTCAAATTTCGTGAGTATCAAGAACCAATTTCTCGATTTCCTGACAATTTTGATCAGTGTGAAGCTAGATTTGTATTAGCCCTGTCACGCCAGCGCCTCGTCGATGAGCACGCGCATCTCGTGCAGATGCAGCTCGTACTGGCCCGTCGCAGGTGAGGCCGACGGCGCGCGGCCGACGTACTCGACCTCGCGAGACTCGTCGTTGTGGCGCAGCACCGTGCGCAATCTCGAGGCCACGTAGGTCCACGCGCCCATGTTCTTGGGCTCTTCCTGCACCCACAGGATCTCGGCGTTCGGGTACTTGGCGATACAGTCGGCCACCTCCGAGAACGGGAATGGCGCGAGTTGCTCGATGCGCGCGGTGGCCACGCTCTTGATACCGCGGCCGCGCATGGCGTGCAGCAGCGGGTAGTAGATTTTGCCGCAGCACAGGATGAGCTTGCGGATCTTGTCGTCCTTGGTCATCGTGAGCTGGTCGTCCGGGTGTGGGGGCAACACACGCTGGAACGAAGTGCCTTCCACCAGATCCGCCATGTCCGAGTTGCACGGGCGATGGTGCAGCAAGGACTTGGGCGCGAAGAGCACGAGCGGCTTTCGGAAGCTGCGCGCCATCTGGCGCCGCAGCGCGTGGAAGTACTGCGCTGGCGTCGTCGGGATCACCACGTGGAAGTTGGCACGCTGGTCGGCGTCGTCCGCTTCGTTATCAGCTGTGAACGCGTCGCTGTCTTCGTTGTGCAGCAACAGGAAGCGCTCCATGCGCGCACTGCTATGCTCGGGGCCCTGACCTTCGTAGCCGTGCGGCAAGCATAGCGCGAGCCCCGATTGGCGCTGCCACTTTTGCTCGCCGCAGCTAATGAACGTGTCGATGATCGTCTGCGCGCCGTTGGCAAAGTCGCCGAACTGCGCCTCCCAGATCGTGAGGCTCATGGGGCTCTGCAGCGAGTAGCCGTACTCAAAGCCCAGCACGCCTTCCTCGCTCAGCGGTGAGTTGCAGACCTGGAACTGACCGCGTGGCGCGTCTTCCAAATCACTGAGCTGTAGCTTTTTCTTGATCCCAGCGGCACTCAGTTCATTCAACGGCGTGTAGGACGAGTTACGAGCCGCAAGCGCCTCAAACTGGTCGTAGAGCACGGCGTGGCGCTGGTTAAACGTCCCGCGCTCGCAGTCCTGGCCACTAAGTCGCACGTTCACGCCCTCGACCAACAGACTGCCGAACGCGAGCATCTCGGCCGTGGCCCAGTCCACGCGGTCGCCCGTCTCCACGGCGCGCAGTCGGTTGTTCATGATCGCCTCGACCTTCTTGTGAGCTGCAAAGCCCTGCGGGATGCGGAAAAGCTGCGTGCCTATTTCCTCTAGCAGCTTCAAGTTCACACCCGTCGTGAGCTCGTGCTTCTTGATGGCAGCCTGTGGCTTGCGCTTGGTACTAACACTGTTGTCATCACGATCACTCTCACTCTCAGAGGCCACGGCCTTGTTGCGCTGCTCGTTCTGCTCGAACCAGTCGGCGCTCCAGGACGTGGGCGCATCGCCCATGTTGTCCCAGGACGACGGCAGCGCGCGAGAGTGCTGGTACTCGGCCGCGAGATGGGCCTCAAAGTCGGCGCACATCTTTGAATAGTCGGCCGACGTGAGCACCTTCTCGCGCTCGAGCTTCTTCAGATACAGGTTCACGACCGTCGGGTGCTTGTTGATGAAGTGGTACATCACGGGCGCCGTGATCTCGGGCGAGTCCTGCTCGTTGTGGCCGTGGCGGCGGTAGCACACGAGGTCCACGGTCACGTCGCAGTGGAACGTCTGGCGGTATTCGATGGCCATCTTCATGACCTTGACGACAGCCTCCGGGTCGTCCGCGTTCACGTGAAATATCGGGCTGCGCGAGATTTTGGCCACGTCGCTGCAATAGACGGCCGAGTCAGCCTGCTTGGGCAGTGTCGTGAAGCCGATCTGGTTGTTGATGATGATGTGGATCGTGCCACCCGTGCGAAAGTCCTCGAGCGCACTGAAGCCGAACGCCTCGCGCACTGAGCCCTGAAACATGGACGCGTCCCCGTGGAGCAGGACCGGCATGACGCGGCTGCCGTTGTCGCCCATCTGTACTTGACGCGCTCGTGCCTGGCCCAGGACGACTGGGTTCACGGCCTCTAAGTGAGACGGGTTCGCGGCCAGGTTCACCTCCAGAGGCCGCCCATTGCGCGTCTTGATGAACGACGACGTGCCCAGGTGGTACCGTACGTCGTCCGAGTTGTTCGGATAGTCGGGCTCGTCCGGCAGGTACGGCTGGAACTGCGAGATGATGGCACGCAATGGGCGCTGGAGCACGTTCGCGAGCACGTTGAGGCGGCCGCGGTGCGCCATGCCCATGTGGATCACCTCCACGCCGTGGTCGCTCGCGCTCTCGAAGAGCTCAATGAGCCCCGGGATGAGGCTCTCGCCGCCTTCGATCGAGAAGCGCTTGGCGCCGGAGAAGCGGCGGCCCAGGAACCGCTCGAAGAGCTCCGACTTGAGCATCTCGCGGAACATCTCGATCTTCTCGTCGTCGGTCAGTTGAAAATCTTTGTACTTGACGAGGCGTTCGCGGATCCAGAGCGCGGCGTCGCGGTTGCGCAGGTGCTGGTACTCGGTACCGATGTGGCCACAGAAGAGCTCGCGCAGCTCCGTCACGATCTGCAAACAGACGAGCACCAGTAGCATCATCTTAGTGCCATTCGATAGCATTTCATTCGTACTATAGCCATTAGCATGTCGGCACCTCTCGCAGCGTGGCCACTGGGCCGATGGAGAGGTCGTCGCCGATGAAGAATTCGCGATCGAGGTCATTTGGCGTGAAGCCTGCTCCATACAAACAGACAAAGTCAGTATGAAGTTTCCTAGAGAGCTACTCATATCCAATAACGACTGTCTGTAATGCGAACCGTAGGTGGTGAGCTCCAGCAGGTTCTTGGACGCGAGGCTGCGCAGGTTGAAGTTGTCGAAGAACGGTACTTCGACCCACCGGTCGCCGTTGATCCACTTCTCGAGCTCCGGCAGCTTCTCGCCTGTTCATATGCCCATATAATAGCAGTAACAATAGGAACATGGACACATTAGCAATACGTCACACGTATAGTACACGATGCAAGCAAGCCTCAGGAAGTACGTACGTTTCTGCAGCGGATCGATCTGCGCGACGTAGTGACCGTACTATCAACCACACACACATAACCATGAGATACTAGGCCTGTCACTCACATAAGCGTTGCGTAATACATGCAAAGGACGCACTCACCTGCTTGAATGTGCGGATGAGGATGAGCACGCGGCGCGTTTCCTCCTGGGACTTGAGGATGTCGGCGCTGAGCTTCTGCACGGGCCGTGCCGGGTGCTGCGTCTCGAGGTTGCGCGTGTCGATGGTCGTCTCTTGTGCTGCTGTTGTCACTGGCGGTGTTGAACTTGTGCTGCCGAACGCTCGTCTCCCAGTATGAGTGGGGACGCGCGCGCGCCGCAGTGCCGCCGTCGTAAGGCGCTTCGCTCGCAGCATCTTTTTGAGTGGGACCAAAGTTTGAGATGCTAAAATAATGTCAGAAGTGGCACAGTTGCTAGAGGCTAGTATTGGGGGGAAGTTCCACAAAAATGATAAAAAGGGGTGAAATCATGACTTGTCCTCCAATAGCAATCCGCCATACAGACGGACAAGCCATAATTTTACCCCTTTTTATCCTTTTTGCGGGAACTTTCTCCCAATACTAGCCTCTAAAAATGTGCTTTTTGTGATTGAAATTGAGCTTCCACCAAGAACTTGTGTTTTGTTTGAACATGATGTATAAACAAATACGTTTATAATTATAAAACAAGTGGAAGAAAAGAAGGAACGTAAAGCTTTTGACATTTTGACAGTTTCAGAAGCACTCCCTGAGACTGTGTCACGACAAGGCCAAGCGCCAGGGTGCATTCAAGTATACAAGTGTTATATTCTGTTACAGCTCACCCTCCTCAGAGGGACCCCATGATCCGTATATCCTCTGAATCCATTGAGTCAGGTACACGAATAAGAAAAGTACCCATGAACGAACGAAATGTACTCATCCTTAACCATGCAGAGATATGTACTTTCCGCTGTGTTGAAGTTGTCCCCGCGTGCATGAGAACCACACTCAAATAGACAGCAAACTCAATCAGCGCAAAGTAGCCGAGCAAACCGTGCAACGCAGAACGAGCGTGTGTTCCTCACTGTCGTCCAGAAGTTTCTCCTGCTGAAGCACCGCCAACAGCATCCTGCAGCAAAAATCCAGGAGGTGCGTGCGTACACGGTGCGAGAATTCAAGCTCGAGAAAGCACCATCATCCAACAGCATCCGCAACATCCTGAAGCAGCATCTCAACGTCACAGAGGACTCTGCAACAAGGAAGGTATATAGACCGGTAAAGTCTCATCGGCTGGAAGCTGAACTCGTCGAGTGGATTGCTGACATGAAGCTGCTGAAGATCCCTGGCACCACAGAGGTCGCGATCCAATTTACAGCGAAGTAGCTCCGCGAATCAATTTTGATGGACAACTTGACCACGCAAGAGCAAGAATCTTTCGGCACTGAAGTTCTCTAACAGGTGGATTGAGAAGTTTTTCGCAGAAGCAGACCCTCCAATCGAACGCTACACGGTGAAGCAGGATCGGTGAAAATGAAGGACGTTGAAGAAGGACGCAAGATGCTGCAAAACATGACGTTCCGGTACACTGAAAGATATTTATAATATGGATGAAACGGCCAACTTCTATTGCATAGCGCCGATCAGAACAATCTCAAAGAACCGGTTCGCTGGTGTGAAGAAGTCAAAGATGAGAATGACGATGGCCGTGACAACGAACGCCGACGAATCCGACAAGGTTCCGTTGTTATTCATCGGAACTGCAGCACAACCAAGATGCTTCGAAAAACAGCGACTGTAAGGGGCGCTGTACTACGACAGTCTCTCAAACACAGCACACACGTTAGACGCGTAAGAGGAAGCAATATCCCCACTTGGAGGGAGGAAGAACGACTTGAGGGCTTGAGGGTAAATTTGCAACTGAATTGAAAAGCTGTTATGGTTCCTGTCGCTACTCCTAATTCGCCTTAAGGGCTCCTAGACGTTTTATGAATAAAACCTATTGAAGTGATATATAAAACCTTGGGTACACTGAGGTTCAACCTATAGGACCTTGAACTTGAAGTCCTGTGGAAAGTTCCCTGCGAAGTGATAGGCTACCGCCACTCACTTCAACTGGTAGACACGTCGGCAGCGTCACCAGTCTAGTTCCCCAAAGCAGAAACTATCATTCCGCACATGATTAGTACATGGTGTAATCACTATGTACTGATTAGTACATGCGACCAGCACTCTGTACCAATTGGTACTGGAATGTTCCTATGACATCATTCAATGACGTCACTCGCGCATGTGGGTGTTTGTATGTCTTTGAAATTCCTTCTTCTTCGTACCCATAATGCACAGCGAAGGTGGTGTGGACACACACACGATCTGGGAATCAGATCCACCTTCATGTAATGGCTAGTTTAGCCCATTCCAGCGTCCAAGCGAGCTCGGCGTCCAGTACAACAACAGCAAGAAGGCCTAGATGAACAGCCGGATCTTCGAGTCGTGGTTGTTGGAGCTGGACGCTAGAATGAAGAGCGAGGGTCGCAACATCCTGCTCCTGCTTGACAACGTGTCGTCGCATCGAAGCGACGCCACGCTGGCCAACATCGAGCTACAGATGCT